>JAFVLL020029711.1:0-133236 GCA_021397915.2 Tor tambroides
GTGGAAACGCTAGCCAATTCATGGTTTTCCGACCCGACCCGTACCGTACTGTACCGTACTGTACCGTACCACTCAGTGGAAACGAGGCATAAATGCGTACCGTTCCGTACCGTACCGTACCGTACCGCTCAGTGGAAACGAGGCATAAGGTGGATAGCCTAGTTGTATATTCAAGTGACCACAATGGCAGAGTGGCCTATAAATTACACTGTAAAGAGTGGGAGAGTGACGTCTCTCAAAACCTGAATTACACCTGCGGAGCAAGATGACACGAGGCTCTAATATCATTGTAACTCTGAAATCAGAGCACAATTGAGTAATTTAATCAGAACTGAAACTGAATATGGGACTATACGATCCTGTCCTGCATAAAGACATCTTTTAAACGGTCCAGATATCCTTGCTATCCTGCTGGACTTGATGAGTTTTGACTGTGCAAAGTTCTGTATTATCTTCTAGTTCTGTCTTAAGTTTATGTGCAACACGAACGTAAGCGCATTTTTGTTGTTGTTAATTTTTTATTGTCAGATTATCGTGCAGTATGTATCAATGAATTTGTCATGGTGTGCGCATGACCGGAGTGTGAAATAATTACATTGCTTATTCTGATAACTTATGTTTGACACTTTTTGCATTGAAATCAGCTTATTCTGATTATTGACATTGAAAATGATGCATGCCTTTTTTCGAGGTTATCGGCACCGTAATCGTGCCTGCATATTTTAGTCATATTTGGTAATTCTCTTTAATCATGTATTTTCCCTGATTTGATCCGTTTTCCTTGAAAATTTATCTATTTTATATTAGCCTATTTTATCATCATTATTTTGTTTTAAGGAGTTAAAAATGGTCCTTATCAACCTGATTGACATGGCAATAACATTCTATAACATTATTTTGCCAGTTAAAGTTTTGTTTTTTTGTTGGAGTGGGCGGGCTTTGGAGAACTTTTGGCCTGGAAATCGTCCATCCAATCTGGCAACACTGTTTGCAGTTTGATATACGCGCTCCGAACCAGGCTCAAAACAAGAGATTCGCAAAGGTTTCGAAAACGTCCATCGTTATTTTTACTTTTCTCCTTTACCTGAATACTTAATTGATAGATGAACGCAATGACTTTGCACAGGTTAATAATTAAACCAGGCAATATATGTTGAGGCGGGACACTGATCTCTCCTGCTATCGCTGGCAATCATGAGACTCGTAGTCTGTTTTCTTTCTCTGCTCACTGTGTTCGGCCCTGGAAAATGTGGGAATGTTTTAGTTTGGTTTACTGAGGGCAGTCACTGGATCAATTTGAAGATCGTGTTGGAAACATTGATTGACAGGGGACACAATGTCACAGTGCTGGTGCCAGATGGCGCTCTCTTTATGAAAGCTAAAGAATCGGATCGCTTCTTCTTCCAGCACTTTAATGCGTCCACATCTGCACAGGACATACAAGACTTCTTTGAGGAATTTCTGTATTTCTCAGTGTATGAGACCGATCAGTTAAACTTACTGCAGATTCAAATGAAATTCTACGAGCTTGCTTCCAAACATCAGGATATGGCTTTGTCATACTGTGACGGCATTCTGAAATCGCCAGCGGTGATGGATAAATTGCGGAATGGAAAGTTTGACGTTGTTTTGTCAGATCCGATGTACCCGTGCAGCGATATTGTGGCTGAAGAGCTGAACGTTCCCTTGGTTTATACTTTCCGATTCTCCATAGCTCACACTGTAGAGCGGATGTGTGGTCAGATACCAGCTCCATCATCATTTGTTCCTGGAGCCATGAGTAAACTCACGGACAAGATGAGCTTTACAGAGCGAATCATCAATATGCTCTTCTACCTGTCTATAGATCCCTTTTGCATTATTGCTTTGAAAAAATTTGACAACTATTACACTGAATATTTAGGTGAGTTAAAGGAAGGTTCTGGAGAGAGTTCATCGACAAACAAATTATGTCACCTCATGTAGTTTTAAACCCATAGGAGGATAATTCGTTGGACTGGAACAGCAGGTTCTGTTGCTAAACATATATTAAAAGTGCACTTTTTTAATTTGGGGAACAAATTTAAATTATTTTCAAGGGTAATCAACATGCCACATATACAGTTGATAGAGCTTATCTTGTATTAAACCCAGAACATTCCTTAAAACACTGAAAGGGAAATAATCAGCATCATCACATCTTGCATGTACAGATGTAACGGACACACTTTCATATAGTCATGCTGATAGTCATCAAATGAAGGATTTAGGACTTGTCCCATCAGCCAATTAGTTTAGTCATGATGGCATGCTTCACTCACGTGGCATTTGCATCTGTGTTTCTTATGTGCTGCAGATGCAAGATGTATTAAGCATGTCTAAAGTACTCCTCTTTCCAGGACGGCCCACTTCCTATTGTGAGATGATGGGTAAAGCTGATATCTGGTTAATCAGAACCTACTGGGATTTTGAGTTTCCACGGCCATTCCTGCCCAACTTCAAATACGTTGGAGGCCTTCACTGCACCCCTGCCAAACCATTACCCAAGGTGTACTCACCTAATGTAGTTACAAACCCATATGCTGTTATTTTTTTCAATGGAACAGAAAAGAATCATTTTTAAGGATCTTCACACATACAAAGAAAGTTTATCTATCAAGTTCCAGTGAGGACAAAAAAGCTCCATAATAGTCCATATTTCTTGTGCGCTATATTCCTGGTCAGAATGATTTGGCTCTCAAAATCCGCTCAGCAATAATCCCATTCTCAAGTTAACAGCTCACTGGAGTGTAAAAAAAAATCAGTGACTTGCATTTCTTTCTGTTTCTCACACAAGACTTCTTTTATGGTATTTAATTACAGAAATTTCATTTTTGACTGCACTGTTTCTTCAGTCTGTATCAACAGCATTTGTAGCATAGTCAAATACACCAGAAAAATTTTTGTTGCCAAATTGTTGTTAGGCACTTCAAATGAAAGTAAACCAGGACTTGTTTGCGCAGAGAAAAATGTGATGTTTTCGTAACAATTTCATTTGTTCCATGGGAAAATGGATTCAACCTCACATAAAATACTCATATGTGTTTGAAATGAATAAATGTAAAAGTAATCTCTCATCTGCAAAAAAGAATTGATTATATGTTCTCCTTTCTTTGTGGAAAGAGGACTTATATTAGTCCCGGTGTGCTGTCTTTGGAATCACAGCTCAGTATAGTCACCAGTGAAGGGCTTAAATTAGTGAAACATGTCTTGTTACAGTAGATGATATCTGGTTAATCATAACCTACTGGGACTTTGAGTTTCATATTAATGCAGTATTTGTTTTATTTGTGTACACATACACACAAGAAGTCTGTTTATGTTTCAGTACATATTCAGATTTCAAACAAATACAATGCATACAACTTCAGATAATATGTGATAAATGTTATTTCCAGGTTTTTCTAAAAACAAAATAAAGATCAAAAACTATGTGTATGAACCAGCTTTGGCTTTCTCTTTGGCCTCTATCATTTACCTTAATACATTATTGATTTATGAGTGCCATGACTTGTTAAAATCTGTATACTAGGTTAATAATTATACCACACATGTTGAGGATGGAAACAGATGATCTTGCAGTCTATCTGGCAATCATGATACTCGTAGTCTGTTTTCTTTCTCTGCTCGCTGTGTTCAGCCCTAGAAAATGCTCATGCTGTAGAGCGGATGTGTGGTTAGATACCAGCTCCACCATCATTTGTTCATGAGCCATGAGTAAACTCACGGACAAGATGAGCTTTACAGAGCGAATCATCAATATGCTCTTCTACTTAGATGCTTTTTCCAGTATTGCTTGGAAAAAAGACTGAAAACTATTACATTTAATATTTAGGGAGTTAAAAGAAGGTTCTGGAAAGAGTTGACTGAAAAATTAATTCACCTCATGTATTTTTAAACCCATAGTATAATCATTTATTGGTCTGGAACAGCAGGTTCCCTTGCAAAAATAAAGTACTGAAACAAAATGTTTAAAGTGTATTGCCTTAGTATAAACACATTTTGTTTTATCTGGGGAAAAAAAATTGAAATTATTTTCAAGGGTAATAATCAACATAATACCACTAATACTGTAGATAAGGCTTCTCTTGTATTGAACTCGAAGCATTCCTTCAAACACCGTAAGGGACACATTTCCATATAGTCATGCTGATAGTCATCAAATGACGGGTTTAAGTGTCCCATCAGCCAGTTTTGTCATGATGTCATACTTTACTCATATGGCAGCTGTGATTCCTATGCACTGCAGATGCAAGATATGTTAAGCATGTCTAAAATACTATGCAAAAATAACGTTTGTGTAAAGCTGCCAATCGTTCCTCTTTCCAGGACGACCCACTTCCTATTGTGAGATGATGGGTAAAGCTGATATCTGGTTAATCAGAAACTACTGGGATTTTGAGTTTCCACGGCCATTCCTGCCCAACTTCAAATACGTTGGAGGCCTTCACTGCGCCCCTGCCAAACCATTACCCAAGGTGTAATGGTTTGATTTTCATAAAACTTGTCTACAAATTCATTATTTACACTGAAAATACTGATAACTTGCAGTTCAGTGAATCAGTCTGAATGAATTCAGTTCAGTTAATATTCACACAATAAGTTGAGGTCTTTTTTTATGTGTAGGACATGGAAGAGTTTGTACAGAGCTCAGGGGATGATGGGATTGTGGTCTTCACTCTGGGGTCTATGATAGACAAAATGCGCAAAGAGATGAGCAATAAGATCGCCTCTGCACTGGCACAGATTCCACAGAAGGTAAGTGATCATTCTTACATCTTTTCCATCCATATATCATGACTGCATAGGCACTGCTTCTTGATGTGACTGGAATGAGTGAAAACCTCATTTTAAATAAGTTCATTCATCAAGGTTTGCTTAGTCACAATTAAAAGTGAATTTCCACATTTAATCCGACAGTGATTCTAATGTATTTGTCATTATCTGTTGAGAGTGTGGTTGAGTGTGTGTTTTGTTTTATTTACAGGTCTTATGGCGATACGGTGGAGAGAAGCCAGATAATCTTGGTGAAAACACCAGAATCTATAAGTGGATCCCTCAGAATGATTTATTGGGTTTGTGTTATAATTTGTGATTGTACACTATGTTACTACTAAAAATGTTAAATAATATTTTTAATTTTGTAATAAAATATATAAAACACAAAACACAAAAAATACAATTAAAATAGTCTTGTAGCTATACTTTTGAGTATCTATATTACTGTTGCCTATTTACTTCCATTGTGTGTTACTGTAACAATGGCCTTTGCTTTTCCTTGTTTGTTTACCCATGTTTGTCTCCTGATTCAGGTCATCCCAAAACCAAGGCATTCATCACTCATGGAGGCATTAATGGCATAAATGAGGCCATTTATCATGGCGTTCCAATGGTCGGGATCCCCTTGTTTGCTGACCAGCCTGATAATTTGGCTCATATGAAGGCCAAAGGGGCTGCTGTTGTTATGGACAACATCAAGACCACACAGACACAAGAACTGGTGGATGGACTCAATGCTGTCATTAATGACCCCTCGTGAGTCACTGATATAATGTAATTTACAGTGGTGTCAGTGCATAACAGGAATCTAGACTTCAGTCTAGATATCTTGAGGGCTCTATGTTCTCTGTTGAACTTCACACAGCATACACAGACATATAACAGTATTTGTCTTCATCCCTCGCAGGTATAAAGAGAGTGTTATGCGTTTGTCCAGGATTCATCATGACAGACCAATGAAGCCTTTGGATGAGGCTGTGTTCTGGATTGAGTTCGTCATGCGCAATAAAGGAGCTAAACACCTGCGTGTCGAAGCCCACAACCTTACCTGGTACCAGTACCACTGTCTGGATGTGTTCGCTTTTCTCATCACTATCCTTACTGTAGTTCTCTATGTCGTCTTTAAAATATGCAAATGCTTCATAATGCGTTGCTGTTTTAGATCAAAGAGGAAAAGCAAAAAAGAGTAATGAAGCCTTTTCCTTGCTTTGAATATTCTGTATGATGTATTGATTTTTTCTTGTTTTCAAATTATTTACATATTAAATGTTCCACTTTTAATATAAGCTAAAGATTTTCTTATAGGGTTTTATAATGTTTTTTTATTTATTTATTTATAAGTAAAATAAGGCCTGTAAACATAACTTGACAATACTTTAATGTTTTGTTCTACAGTGTGAGCAGCACACACTCACACCCCAAATTTACCTATTGCTATTTTTTTTAAACATAACAGTTTCAAAATTAGCGTTTTTGATATGGGTGTGTGTGTGTGTGTGTGTGTGTAATTTTTACATTCTACAGCAAAAGATTAAAGTAATAATAGGACCATCTCTGATATAATGTATATGCTAGATATATGTTGTCTTAAACTTAAGTTTGGTTAATTGAACTCCCTCTTGCACAAGATAACTTGATTTAATGGTAATAAAGTTTTTTTTTTCTTCAAATGTATTTTTTTTACTTCAATTGTATTGCAATGTATTGTTACAGCATGAGTGAAAGAGTAGGCCTCTTCAAATATTCTAACTCTGACATGTTTATACACACTCAGAAAAACGGTACAAAGCTGTCACAAGCACAGTACCTTTTGTACCTAAATTGTCCATATTTTAAAGGTACATATTAACACCTAAAGTGTAGGCTTCATATTAGTACCTAAAAGGTACAAAATATGTGCCTTCGGAAAAGGTACTGCTCCAGTGACAGTTTTCGTACCTGTTTTCTGAGAGTGCATGTTGTCTTTTATTGTAGAAGAGTGCAGTTGTTGAAGTTGAAATTGAGTTGTTGTAAAAAGCACTTTCATTTTTATTACTGTAATATATAATTGTAATTTGTGTGTGTGTGTGTGTGTGTGTGTGTGTGTGTGTGTGTGTGTGTGTGTATATATATCACTGTTTCAAAGCGCTCGAAACAGCACACGCTGGTGACACCTGCTGGTCAAAAACAGTGTAAATGAAACGAAAACTCAGTCCAAACACGCATAACAGCGCTTGTGTTTCATCTGGAAAACACTGCAATTCTAAACGCCACACTCATTTACCGATTATCTACACCCAGTGACCGCGTGTTAAACACGTATAGAAATACCTGCCCCCCATTTCTGTTTATACTGAATATGCATAGGCCTACATGCTGTATAGATTGACCACAAACATGTGTGAGTGCTATGACAAACTCCTGTATACTGAGATGATCGCCCCTTAGCGGTGAACCATTTCGAAACTGTTATGGCGTAAACCTCGTTTACTGAAATCATGCGAATTTTGCAGTTTGATACGCGCTCCGAACCACTGCTTCAAAACAAAAGATTCGCAAAGATCTCAAAGCTTCACGAAGCAGTGTTTCTAAAACGCCTAATGCTAGTTTTACGTTTCTCTTTTACCTGAATACTTTATTGATAGCCTATAAATGCAATGACACTGCACTGTTTAATTATTAATCCAGGCAGTATAATTTGAGGCTGGACACTGATGATCTCTCCCGCTATCGCTGGCAATCATGAGACTCGTAGTCTGTTTTCTTTCTCTGATGACTGTGTTCGGTCCTGCAGAATGTGGGAATACTTTAATCTGGTATACTGAGGGTAGTCATTGGATCAATCTGAGGATCGTGTTGGAAACACTGATTGACAGGGGACACAATGTCACAGTGCTGGTTCCGGATGTCTCGCACATGAAGGCTAAAGAATCGGATTCTCTTACCAGCCCTTTAACGTGTCCATGGATGAACAGAAGATGAGAGACTTCATTGAGGATTTTGTTTATTTCTCAGTGTATGAGACCGATCAGTTAAATTTACTACAGATTCTAATGAAAGTCTACAAGTTTGCTTCCATCGTTCAGGATATGAATCTGTTACACTGAGACGGCATTCTGAAATCTCCAGAGGTGATGGATAAATTGCGGAATGGAAAGTTTGATGTTGTTCTGTCAGATCCGCTCTTCCCGTGCAGCGAAATTGTGGCTGAAGAGAACGTTCCCTTGGTTTTCACGTTCCGCGCTGTAGAACGGATGTGTGGTCAGATACCAGCTCCACCATCATTTGTTCTTGAGTAAAACTCACGGACAAGATGAACTTTAAAGAGCGAATCATCAATATGCTCCTTTGCCTTTCTCAAGATTTTTTTTTTTTCAATTTTTGGTTTGAAAAGATTCGACAACTACTACACTGAATATTTAGGTGAGTTAAAGGAAAATTCTGAAGCTAGTTCACCCACAAACGAATATTCTGTCATTATTTTCTCACTTCATGTCAATCCAAACCCATATCACAGGCCCAGAACAGCAGGTTCCACTGCAAATTTTATGACAAGTGCATGACTGTTTACTATTTTAAGTGCCCTGCTTTAAACACATTTTGTTTTATCAAATTGAAATGATTTTCAGTGGTAAACAACATAATGCCAGAAGTTATGTTGATAGAGCTCAGCTCAAACGCAAAACATTGCTTCAGACACTCCAAACACATGTTGTATGTACAGAATGATAAGAAATATTTTATATAGTTGTTTGACCACTTTTTGGGGGCTCTTAAACTTTACCAAAAAATTAAAACTGATTATTTACTCACGTCATGCCTTTTCAAAACTTTATTATTTTTGTCTTAAAAGTGCTCTTACGTGTTTTACATCACTGTTCAGGATAGTTGCATATTGTGTCTTAACATACTTTAAAATTGTCATGACATACTTTAATTTTCCTGTGGTTCCAGATTAATTAATCATTTGGCAATTACAGCTCAGGCTTTTGAGGTTGCTATGCCAGCTGAGTATGAACCGTTGAGTTGAAAATAAATGCTTACGGATAGCTCTTTCAAGTATATGTCCTTGGCTGTTGCAATTGTGCTAATGTGAAGCTTATGTGCTGCAGATGCAAGATGTGTGAAGCATGTTTTTAAATACTCTGCACAAAAACTTGTTTAAAGCTATCAAGCACTTCTCATTCCAGGACGGCCCACTTCCTTTTGTGAGATGATGATTAAAGCTGATATCTGGTTAATCAGAACCTACTGGGATTTTGAGTTTCCAGAGCCATTCCTTGTGATTTGGTCTTAGTGACTTAGGAGTCCTCTTCACTATTCCTAACGTTTCACAGATTTGGGAGCTAGTTTTAGTGCTAAAATGCTTTGTGACATACTCTTAGAGCAAAAATTTGGGAGTCCTAAATTTAGGACTGACACACCCATTATTTTTAAGATTTTCCCCTAAATCGGCGAGTTATGAGCTACTTTTAGCCTTAAGATGTTTTGTGAATACGGGCCCTGGTGTATCAAGTATATGACCAAAAAAACAAACAAACAGTTGACACATATTTTTTGTCTTTTATATTTTGTCTAAAGGTAAAAAATGTTTTACTGAATTATAATACACAAAATGTATAAAGTCTTTAGTGGTTTGATAAACATCATAGTTTTCTTCTCTGTGACCAGCGCGTCAGAAACAGAAAGTAGCACCCCAGAAAGTAGCAGAAAGTTGTTTACCCCCCGGAAACTGCTATATTGAATTTACTCTTTTATTTAGTGTCTCCTTCAACCGTTCCGTCATGTTCCTTGTCCGTGTTGTGGTTGTTTACAGAGAGTGCAAGCCTCTTTTATGAGAGGTCACAAACTTTTTGCAACAGGTAGGATTTAGTTTATGGCACTTCTCATTCATTTCTATGGTATCCGAAAAAGGCGATTGACTGTTGCACAACTCATGACTGAAATTCAATGACGTCAAGGATGTAATGTGATTGGTTATCAAGGCACATGTGATCCAAGTTGACTGTTATGCTTTCTCCAATGGTAAGTACTGCAGACCCTTGTATCTCCCAATAATAAGACCATCTCTGGAGGAAATGCTGTTCTGAAGCAAGCGATCGATTTGAAATGGACATTGGCTGAATGCGTGTTGCGATTACGTCTTGCGACGTGTCTACCCAGTAGGCAAAGTTTGACTTAAAAAAACAGGTCAAATAGGCAAATCAAACTGACAGATATGGCCTACATATACATTGGGATTAACTTCTTCTTTTCACGCAATTACCACTGGAAGAAATCGCTATCTAAACTGAATTTAAAATGATGTTACAGCATCTTGATTAAGTCTTGACTAATATTTGATGTCAAATTGATATCAAGGTGCCTGCTGGGTAAGGCCAAAATCTGTGGTAATTTAGAGAAATCGAAAGCTCCTCCGAAGTATGTGGTGTTGGTTTGATAAATTCTGTGGTCGCAAAATCCTGGAGGGACTGGGCTATGCTGCTGAGTATGTATTTTAATATTTGTATACTTCCATTGTAAGTGTGTCACTGTAACGGTGGTTTTTGCTTTTCCTTGTTTGTTTGTCCATGTTTGTCTCCTGATTCAGGTCACCCCAAAACCAGAGCATTCATCACTCATGGAGGCACTAATTGCATATATGAGGCCATTTATCATGACGTTCCAGTGGTGGGGATCCCTTTATTTGGTGACCAGCCTGATAATTTGGTTCATATGAAGGCCAGAGGGGCTGCTGTTAGTATGGACAACATCAAGACCATGGAGCCGCAGGACTTGGTGGATGGAATCAAAGCCGTCATTAATGACCCCTCGTAAGTCACTCATATAACGTGATTTACAGTGATGTCAGTGCAGTGTCTAAATATTTTGAGGGCTCTATGTTCTCTCTACATATGCACTTGTAGGGGAATTTACAGGTAAAACCCAAGGACCAGGTGTGTTGAATGAAGACCAGGAGTCAGAGATGCAGTGAACTGAAGAAAAAGTTTACTGAAGAAAATAGTTTGCAGTTTCATCAGCAGAAGTCAGCTTCAGCACTCTCGATGGAGTTCGTAGGCCGCTCTGCGTACATGTTATAGACACCAATAGTTAAACTCTAACAGAGGTCACTAATTACGTCAATACATACACTCTAAAAAATCCTGGTTTTTTTTTTTTTTTTTAACTCAAATGCTGGGTTGAGCCTTTTGGGTCTTTTGGGGGGGGTATTTTTTATGTGTTTGGGTAGTGTGTTTTTTTTTTTTTTTGTGTTACCCAGCTCCTGGGTCAGACATAACCCAATGTTTGGGTAGTTTTTGTATTACTCAGATCCTGGGTCAGGCGTAACCCAGCAGTTGAGTTATTTATCGCTGGGATTCTGCGTCCTCTTCTGGAGAGAGCCGTTCTAAGCGCCATCGATGCATTTCTTCGGTAAATACAGGTTTGTATGCATTTTATTATATATATATATATATATATATATATATAAAATCGTTACTGTGCTGTATATCGTTCAATTTTATGCAGAGCAACATACAGGCATGCCGTGTGAATTGCCTAAACGTCAGTCTTAGCCACCTCGTAAAATACGAATTGCTGTGTGATTGGGTGATCGGTCTTATCGCGTGATGGAAAACCCTGATACTCTGCATAAAATAAATGATTTTATTCATAAAGATACAGAATACAAATACTTTGGATGTTAAAACATTTCCTCAGAGCTGTTTACTGTTTGTTTTTGGGCAGGTTATGAAGGCAGTCGCACTTTATTTCGGCTATGAGTGAAACGCAGGGCGGCGGTCTTAGCCGTGAGCAGTTCCCCACCGAGCACGACTCCAGCTCGGGAATAACAGAGACTGGACGATTACACGTGAATTACTTCTGTTTAATATTTAATGTTTAATGTTTACTTTTAATGTTCATTAAACCAGTTTAAATAGGCAATATGTATATATAAAAACAATAAACAATGCTGTAAATGATAAATAAAGGAAGTTATCATGCAAACCAGTGGTTGTGTGGAGTATTTTACAAAAGTTTAGAGGATTTAAGTTAATCTGTAAACATTATTTAATGTATAAAGTAAAAAATAAGCTATATTATAATAAAAATGAATCAAACCCATTAGCTGGGTTAAATCAACCCATTATGATGGGTTAAATAAATAAATAACCCAATTTGCTAGGTAAACTTAACCCCAAATGTGTTCTGTCTTATATTTACCCAGCCCTTGGGTTAAAAACAACCCAAATTGGGTTGTTTTTAACCCAGTGTTTTTTAGAGTATAGGTAAGCAAGATTCTGGTTGGCAGATAAACTTGGAAAATCTCCACACATGGATGTAAAACTCGAAGCATATCTTCTAGTGATTATTTTGGTGACAATTGATCAGAGGTCAGATGCAATAGGTCTCTCCAGAGATGTATATCTGTTACCCTGGACATCAGGGTGATGGCAAAAGACGATTTCCTCCTAGAGCTCTCTCTCTGCATCTAGCTGCAAAGATAGACATACACACACATACGCAGAGAACACTTATCTGTACTTCAAGGTTGCCGGGCTCTGCCCTGAATCTTGTCAAATATGGTTAACTACACACACACACAATGAGAGCAGCTTCTTAGAGAGTAAAAAGGCAGATTAAAGCCATATTCAACTTATTTTCTAACATGCATAAATGTAACTTTGATAAATAATTATTCAAGAAATATAATTAACATTATTATGAGGGCCATTGTAGATCTGCGATCCACTCCTTCACACTAAATACACAGACATATGACAATATTTGTCTTCATCTCCTCAGGTATAAAGAGAACGCTATGCGTTTGTCCAGGATTCATCATGACAGACCTGTAAAGCCTTTGGATGAGGCTGTGTTCTGGATTGAGTTCGTCATGCGCAATAAAGGCGCTAAACACCTGCGTGTCGAAGCCCACAACCTTACCTGGTACCAGTACCACTGTCTGGATGTGTTCGCTTTTCTCATCACTATCCTGACTGTAGTCCTCTACGTCTTCTTTAAAATGTGCAAATTCTTCATAATGCATTGCTGTTTTAGATCAAAGAGTAAAAAAAGAAAAAAGTGATGAAGCTTTTTGCTTGCTTTGAACATTCTGTATGATGCATTAATTTTTTTTACATGCACTGAAAAATAAAATCACTTGTTTGTTATTAATTTATTGATCATTATAAACTAAATCAAAAGTTAGAATGTGAAGAGTTTTCAGTTTGAGTTGTTAATTCTGATATTATGCTTTTAGACTCAAGCTAGCAGCGTGGGCCAGGTAAAGTGCCTGTGGTCATAAACGTCAATTACACACTACATGCGTGGCATTTGTTACATTAAAGTGAAAAATCTAGTCAAGGAACCATTTTAAAAAAATTTTTGACAAGGAATGAAAATAAGGCTATGAGTGATAAAAAATATAGTGTGTTCAGTGGACTGCACTGTTGTTTACCAACATGCCAAATGTTCAATTAACAAAACATCTTAAATCAAAAAAAAAAAAAAAGTTGGGTGTCAGATACAGTATGTCCTCTAGGAGGTCTGTTTAATATAGAATGAATTAGAGTTGGATGTGATACATCACCCATTAACTGGAAGCTGCTAATGAAATGAGATTGTAAAACTACCAGACATTTTTTTTAGTGGAAAGATAGTGAGAAGTCCACCGCCCACCCCCAATAACATTAATGCTGTCAGCTCCAGAAAACGATAAAATGTACCACAAAGTAGTCCATAAGCGTCAAGACTTTAAATCTGAAGTGATTAAGTTATTACTTACTGAATCTGTACTCTCCTTCTGCTCTGCCCTTTCAAATTACTGATAAACCCGCGAACTCTGTTTTCATTCAAGACGCGCAACGCCATATAAGGAGAAAAAGGAAAAGCATAAACTTAATTGGCTCTCGCGCATATGGTCTACGTGCGAATTATTTAGAAACTATAATGAGAAACTTTAAGTTATCTATTACTGTGAATAATATATGCTGACAGATTATACGTATTACTGGCACTTCTCCCCTAATATTCTAATAACGAAACAAGAATAACAGCTATGAACCTGCTTTACCTTTCCTTATGTTCTGCGCCTTTTATCTGAATACTTTATTGATATATGATCACCAGGAGCCATGATTTTGCACTGGTTAATAATTACACCTGACAGTGTATGTTGAGGCGGGACACTGGTGATCTCACACTCTCACTGGCAGTCATGAGACTCGTAGTCTGTTTTCTTTCTCTGCTCACTGTTTTCAGCCCTGCAGAATGTGGGAATGTTTTAGTTTGGTTTTCTGACGGCAGTCACTGGCTCAATCTTAAAATCGTGTTGGAAACGTTGACTGACAGGGGACACAATGTCACAGTGTTGGTTCCGGATGCCTCTCTCTTCATGAAGGCTAAAGAATCGGATCGCTTCTCCTACCAGCCCTTCAACGCGTCCATGGATGAACAGGAGGTGCGAGATATAATTGAGGAATTCATTTATTTCTCAGTGTATGAGACGGATAAGTTAAATTTACTACAGATTCTAATGAAAGTCTACAAGCTTGCTTCCAAACTTCAGGATATGTCTATGTCATACTGTGACGGCATTCTGAGATCGCCAGAGTTGATGGACAAATTGCGGAATGAAAAGTTTGATGTTGTTTTCTCAGATCCGATGTACCCGTGCAGCGATATTTTGGCTGAAGAGCTGAACGTTCCTTTGGTTTACACGTTTCGGTTATCCATTGGTAACGTTCTAGAGCGGATGTGTGGTCAGATACCAGCTCCACCATCATTTGTTCCTGGAGTCATGAGTAAACTCACGGACAAGATGAGCTTCACAGAGCGAATCATCAATATGCTCTTCTACCTTTCTCAAGATTTTTTTGCCATTATTGCTTGGAGAAAATTTGACAACTATTACACTGAATATTTAGGTGAGTTAGTTCACCCAATAATGAAACTTCCGTCATTTACTCACCTCATGTAGTTACATGCTGATCAGCCATTGGCCTACAACAACAGGTTCCACTGCAAAAATAACATATAAATTAACTTTAAGGAAAAGTTATGTGCTAAAACAAAATACAAGCCTGAATAAAAAAAATTACGTTTAAAATCTGAACAGATTTTAAAACGCTAGGCACCTACCAACTTTTTAAGTCACGGAGGAAAAACTGGCCATCATACACTAAATGACAGAGAGTCTGAGAATCACACACTACCAGATTAGTCCTTCGATCGCAACAAACTCACGCATAAGCGCCTTCCCTTACGAAGATAAACCATGGTGTTACTACAAGTAAAACAAAAAACATGGTTACTATAGTTAAACCATGGAAACCAATTAACCATTTTGCTACCCTAACCATATAGTTTAACCATGGTATATAGGCTATAATATAAAATTGTGGTTACAAGTGGTAATCAATACGCCAAAAAAACAAACAAACAAAAAAAACATGGTTACTACACTTTTACTACAATAAAACCATGATTAATTTTCGTAAGGGTTGTTGCTGGGAGACTTGTGACAAATGAAAACAATATGTGTTTTAAAATCGTCTCAAAATATCAAACAGGTTCAATAACCTACGACTAGATAATAGTCTGACGCTAAATCTTTTCAGATTTTAAAAGTCCTGTAGTGTATTCCAGGCTTTAGGACTGCACATGCGCATAGTCTAGTCTGAAAAGCAAGATATTTTTGCTATTTGAGCATAAGAAAAAAAATGAGAAAGTTGTTGTCAGATTTTATTAGTGGTTTCAAATATGAAGTTTAATTGTAAGCTTGGTGAACACTGGAGAATTTGATGTTTGCTTTGGAGAATCTGGAATTTCAAAGATGGCCACCAAGTGAAATGACTTGCCTTAAAGGGTCTTTAACCAATCAAACAATAATGGGAGGTTCAGGAACCTCTCTGTATCACATGGTGTCCCTGTGGGTAATACACTCAAATGCCTCTGTAGAGAGGCTAGATAGTTTCATTTGTTCCATTCCTCAAATCATCCAGTGATCTTAAAAAATGCAAGTGTGGAATCAGACTCTTGTTAATCATGACACTGCCACATGTCATACTTGTGTGATTCTGTGAAGTTTTCAAGATTAAATAAAAAGACCTCATTTCAGGACGACCCACTTCATTTTGTGAGCTGATGGGTAAAGCTGATATCTGGTTAATCAGAGTCTTCTGGGATTTTGAGTTTCCACGGCCATTCCTGCCCAACTTCAAATATGTTGGAGGCCTTCACTGCACCCCTGCCAAGCCATTACCCAAGGTGCGTTTGTCTTTTTTGACATTGTCAAATAAATAATTCATGATTTGAATCATACTTCAAGACCAGTTATCATTACTTCACTGAAAACAATGATAACTTTCAGCTCAGTACATCAGGTAACTGCTCTGAATGGATTTAGTTCAGGATTCGTCAGAATGATTCCAACTGGTAACTCAAGTAAAAAATCTAAATAAATATTCATTAAAAGGACTGTTAGCTGGGGTAAAATCTTTATACGGATACATGCCGAGTAATTTGTTTAAGAATGGAACTACACTGGTTGCGCTCTTGAGATAACTCAAGAGCAGTGTTGGGAAAAGTTAATTTTGAAAGTAATGCATTACAATATTGTGTTACTCCCTAAAAAAGTAACTAATTGCATTACTTAGCTAATTTTTATGGAAAGTAGCAGGTTTTATTACTTTTTTCTCATGTGGGCTGGGTTTGCTTGTTTGTATTTAATATAAAAATACTCTATTTTTGGCAGAAGTAAAAGCCCATACATTCTCTCAAGCTGAAGAAAATGTAAATTCACATGCAAACAAACTTTAGCTGTGCTGCCATTCTAGATTGTACGAAGAATAGGACACAACAGAAGAAAGTTCATCACGCTTCAGCAGTAATAAAATAAAGAATATTTGTGCAATTTAACATTTAATTATTGCAGATTTGCATCATATTCTGAGTTTGCATTTCACTGTTTCTGTTTGAGTAAATGCATGTTCACATTCAATCTAGATCTACAGTAACCATCAGGTTTACATGGCGCACACGGCAGTCAATAAATGGGAAAACAAAGTAACTTGCATTACTTATTTGAAAAAGCAGTACACGCAGTACACCATCATTTCTTTTTACTGCATCACATTCAGTGCGGATTACAACCTTAATTCAAAACTGAGTTAAAATATGAATTCTTTTGCTGCTGTTTGCAGCAGTTGACCCGCATGTAACCCTGCTGTACCAGTTGCTTTTAGCACCATTATTATTATATTATTATTTTACCTAGAAGCTTCAATGAATTGTACCTGCAGCAACATATTTCAGATATTACAGAAATATTTGTGGAGTCACTTTCTCACAACACAAGTTTGTGATGTTTTTGTTTATGTGTAGGACATGGAGGAGTTTGTACAGAGCTCAGGGGATGATGGGATTGTGGTCTTCACTTTGGGGTCTTTGGTAGACAAAATGCCCAAAGAGACGAGCAATAAGATCGCCTCTGCACTGGCACAGATTCCACAGACGGTAACTTAGCATGCTTATGTTTTTAAATAAGCACTGATATTGGAATGAGGGAAAAGTAGTAACCTCAATTTGAATGTTTTAAACAGGTTAATTTTGTCACAATTAAAAGTGAATTTTCCACATTTACTCCAGAAGTGATTAATGTCTTTGTCATTTTACATTGATCTGTTGAGACTGTGCTTGTATAAATGTGTTTTGTTTTGCTTGCAGGTTTTATGGAGATATGGTGGAGAGAAGCCAGATACTCTTGGTGAAAACACCAGAATTTATAAGTGGATTCCTCAAAATGATTTATTGGGTTTGTGTTATAGTTTGTGATCATATACTACTTTTTTTTATTACATTTTTTTAAATGGTACTGTAACAATGGGGTTTTTTGGGGGGGGGGGGGGGGGGGGCCTTGTTTAATTATCCATTGCCACCTGATCAGGTCACCCCAAAACCAGAGCATTCATCACTCATGGAGGCACTAACAGCATATATGAGGCCATTTATCATGGCGTTCCAATGGTCGGGATCCCCTTGTTTGCTGACCAGCCTGATAATTTAGCTCATATAAAGGCCAAAGGTGCTGCTGTTGTTATAGACAACATCAAAACCATGGAGCCGCAAGACCTGGTGGATGGACTCAATGCTGTCATTAATGACTCCTCGTAAGTCATTCATATAATGTGATTTACAGTGGTGTCAGTGCATAACAGGACTCTGGACTTCAGTCTAGATATCTTGAGGGCTCTTTGTTCTCTATTGCACTACACACAGCATACACAGACATATAACAGTATTTGTCTTCATCTCCTCAGGTATAAAGAGAATGCTATGCGTTTGTCCAGGATTCATCACGACAGACCAATGAAGCCTTTGGATGAGGCTGTGTTCTGGATTGAGTTCGTCATGCGCAATAAAGGCGCTAAACACCTGCGTGTCGAAGCCCACAACCTTACCTGGTACCAGTACCACTGTCTGGATGTGTTCGCTTTTCTCATCACTATACTTACTGTAGTCCTCTACGTCTTCTTTAAAATATGCAAATTCTTCGTAATGCATTGCTGTTTTAGATCAAAGAGCAAAAGCAAAAAAGAGTGATGGAGCTTTTGGAAAAACCCTTTTTTGCACAACATTATGTATCTCCACCCACTCCATTGGATGTCCATTCTGAGGTCCAGTAGCTGTTCTGTTATTAACCCAACATCTCTATATCTCTACTCTAGTTAGGCTATTTTTAGGATGTAGCTCATCACCACATCCCTGAACTTCAGATGGACTCTTATCTTACAGTAATAAACTAGATTACAGTAATTACAATAAGTCTTCCTCATTGATGCCACCCTTGATTTGTTTACTTTTTTGAAATTATATTTACTGTGAAAAATACTAATACATTTGTATGGAACTGATCTGTATTTTATAAATAAAAATTAAACAATCACTTTGCTTTTCTGCAGATATATTGCTGTAGTGTTTGTACTATTTGAAACTCATCATTGTGTTAATGCTAATGTTGTTGGGTCTTGCACTTGTTTTTCTTCATTTGTAAGTCATTTAATTTAAGATTTTAAAATGGACATAATGCAGAATATAAAGTTTTTAAACATTAGAAACTGTAGAAATATTCTGTATTTATATTTTCCATATGAAACATTTATTTCGTACTAGTTATCGGTAAGTAACGCGTGGCTGCCCCCAGCGGTCCTCGTAAATCACTGCAACGGGACTTTTGTTTTAAAAGAGTATTGCCTGGTTCAGTAGCTTACTTCACACATCGCGAGCGCCAGTAGACCACCAACAAGCATGCGACCTCTTCCTGTGATCTTGTCAGTTTTCCTTATATGATCGGTTAAAACCCGAGATGATTAGAGACGCTCTGGTGATCGAGAGATTTGCTGGATGGCTGATGGTCCCAAATGAAACTGTACTTCATTTTAGATGGTTAGTACTGATAGACGTCTAGCGCAACTGTTAGAATGGGTAATTCATTCATACAAGTTTAATTAAAATTCTTAAATAAAATTCATCATTAGATGACAGACTAATTAGATTTTTTTTTTAGATTAGATTCTTTCTCAAAGTATTGTCTTTATTTATTTTTTATAAACATGGTACTAATGCAGTTGTACTAATGACTAACAATAAAAAACACCAATAAATAAAATAGAAATAAAAGAGACAGTCTAAACCCAAACCATGATTATGGTTTATTGGTCAAAATCTGACAAAAGAAAATCTGACAAAAATATCTTTAAGACCGTGGTGTTATGATTTTGTTCTCCATTGCAGGAGACAGCTGGTGAGAAACACTAGTTTGACATCCAAAGGAAAGCTGAGTGGGCAAAAAAAAGAGTGAAAATGTGTCTTATTAAAAGATATTCACGCTCCACCAAAATGCAGCAGCATTGTTCATTGCTTACGGAAGATAAGTATATATTCACAGAATAAGGACATTTATTTATAGACTAAATTAAGTCATCCATTTCAATCAGAGCCCATTTAACATATTAACTAATTATGCAACCAATAAAGATTTTGAACACAAAAGCCACATTCCAGTTTGAAACATTTATGTATGATCGTTTATGACTTTGGTGGAGGGTGAATAAGCCAAAACATTTCCAAAATCACTCAAAACACTGAGCTGACAATCTGAACCAGTCCCTCAGTCCCTTTAACAGCAAATGTTTTTGCTCTATAATGGATGAGCTCTCAGAAACCATTAACAGATTAAGGATTTGGTTTAGTTTAGTCTGACCATATCACCTCCAAGAATCATACAGCAGGTTACAGAACTCGACTCGCCAAGTCTTTACGCATGAGCATTTTCTTCCAGTCCTTGATTTTTCTGTAAGAAGAAATATTGTCATCTATAGGTCTATATATAAAAACACCACTAATTTCCACCCTCACTTTATTGTTTTTCAATTGGACACTGAATTTGGCCTGATGTCCTGAGGGATTGGTGCAAACTTTCTAGTGTCATTATTAAGAGATTATGGAAACACAAAAATTAAATATTGTGGAAAATAGGATAATGGTACAAAAAAAAAAAATTACATTCCAGCAATAATCTTAAAAAGCACATTCATATTAGTAGATGCTTTGGAATGATTTTAGTTTTGCAAAATGCTCAGCTTGTTTGTTCCATCGTTTACAATAAATTTGTTTTTTAGTCCTTTTTATATCCATCAATTAGCCATGTACAGCTTTCAAAACAATAAATAAGACAGACGTTTCTGATTGGTCCTTGAGATAAAAAAAAAAAAAAAATGGAAAGCTCACACTTTTTGTTGATGTTAGGTTTGTTTTCGGTCTCTGAAATACCCTTTGGACTGCAGAAATTGAGCCTTGAACCCACAAATACACAAACACACCTTCCCACAAGGTGCCTAGAAAGAATTAACACTAGAGATCAGTGAAAACATGATAAAACTGAAGTGAAAGTGATGAAAAGCCTTCACATCGTGGAGCACAGAAGTCAAAACCTCTGCTTTAGCTTCATATGAACATGATTCCCCCTAACACACACACACACACACACACACACACAGACAGGAGTCGAGTGATTATTTACATCAGTAAGTGACATGCCACACTGATTGAAAAACAAAAAGTGAAATCAAAAGTGTGATGCATAGAATGGCATGAAAAAGATCAGCGATAATCATTTTGTGTTCATCCCAGAACCCATCTGTTTTAGAGCTCTTTTGAAGTGCAAGACACAGACTGTAGTCTCAGGTGTTTGTGTGTGTGTGCGCATGGTTTTTAATCATCTACAAATGCCAAAAGGATTCTAGCAGGTTCCCCTTTTGAAGGAGGAGAAATCCAGCGCCACAGGTTTCACTCCAGAGTTCAGGAAGAGATTGGACTGTTCCTCAAGCAGAAAGAGGTCTGTTTTCTTCCTCTGATTGATCTGTCTCACTGTCAGACTCTCTCAGAGTCGTGTGTCTGTGTGTATGGAGAGAGAGAGCGAGCGAGCGCTGTGCCTCAGGCAGCCTCTAGGGGGCCCGCCGCTCCTGGCAGACGCTCACTGAGCATGCTCAGAACAGGGCTTTGGCTCCTTGGTTCTCAAACTCGGACCAGGCATCGCTCAGCTCCATGAAGATCATTTTAGCGTACTGCTCGTACGGCTGACCTGTAGCCTGGAAGACCAGAAAAAAACAAGTTATTTCTTCATAGTTCAGCATAAGAATTATTTAACACTGAGTTGAAGTCAAAATGAAATCAGATGTGACCCTATTTATTTTCTTATTTATAATAGGATATATAGATATAGATATATTTGGACTTTTTAAAATACATATATTTTTTTAATTTCTTTAAAACTCAAAATAATTAATATATCGCTTAATAAAATATTTTCTTGAAAAAATCCCACCAAGTTCTCATGTTTGAAATGAAAATAAAATAATTTTAAAATAATAAACACATAATAAAATACACAAATAAACAATAAATTAATAAAAACATAAATAAATACACAATATACATAAATATATAAATAAATATATCCATACATACAATCAACTCTTTATTAATATTAATGAATATCTGTATTACTGGCAATAAAATGTATCCATATTATTTATTTATATATTGTTTTGATTTAATTTATATTGAACAATATATTAATTAAAGCATATAAAAAGTAAATATATTTTTTTAAAATAAAAAGCCCCCAAATGTCTGCAAGGAAAACAATAAATAATTAAAAAATAAATAAACATCAAATAATTAATAAAAACAAAAATGAACAAATAAATACATAATAAACATAAACACATAGATAAATACACCCATACATTCAATAAACTTTATTTAAACTTATTGGATTGTGTTAGACTGTGGTATTATTGATGAAAATGGTTATCTCCTCCTGCATAGCCTTAGTTATGTCAGCAGAAAAAAAAAAAACATTTTAGAGACTAAGGTTTTACATTGTTAAGAAAAAATGAATTTTTTCTTTTGAATAATGTGCACTGACAAACTGTGAACAGTAACACTTAAGGGTCAATTAAGAAAAAGTCAATTTTCATGTTGACTTTAGAAAATATCGATTTACTGTTACAAAAACAGTTTGTACAAGTTGTAAGTATGTGAATACAAATCTTTCATACCTTGTCTGGGTGCACAACAAGCACAGCCTTCCTGTAGACCTTCTTCACCTGGTCAGGTGTGACCAGATCTGCCATGTTGATGGGTTTCCAGCGGGTCTCTCCCTCCCACAGGACCGTGTGCAGCGTGGACAGCAGCGCTCTGATGTTCCTCTCCTTCCCCTCGATCCAATCTAAGATCTAACATACGGACCATCATCATCATCGAGCCCAGAGCACATCTACATGTACATATGTTCTTGAGAAAACAAAAAAACACTTTTAAATTCTGTTACCTGAAGTTTGAGAGGGTCCATGTCTTTAGACAGCTCCTGCTTCCTCATCTCAGCAATAGTTCTGGGCATCTTCCTGTCAGGTTTGGAGCCAAAACCCTGTGTTGATAATAGATCCTCAAAGTCATCTTGTTTCACTTTGGGCTTCGGACCTAAAGGACACAAACAAACAATATAGTACAGACAATAACAACCACAACACATTTATGATAAAATGCATTAAAGGGACAGTCCATCCAAAAATGAAAATCATTTATTCACCATCAAGTTGTTCGAGTTTCTTTTTTTTTTTTTGTTTAACATAAAAGATATTTTGAAGGATGTGGGTAACAAAACAGTTAGCGGTAGCCATTGACTTCCACAGTATGGACAAAAATACTGTGGAAGTCAATGGCTACCTTCAACTATTTGGTTACTAACATTTTTCTAAATATCTTCTTTTGTGCTCAACAGAAACTCATACCAGTTTGGAACAACTTTTTTCATTGTTCATTTTTGTGTGAATTATCCCTTGAATGCACATAATATGTAACAAATAGCCCATGATATTTACTGCATTCATCTTGATAAGAAATATTCTATTAATACTGATCATCTGGTATCTGAAACCAGTGATGTTCTGAATTGAGGAGGCACAGTCCTCACTGTTTTTTAATCTTTAATTACTTAATGTTGACACATTTTCCAGGTAAATAAACATTACATACACACACAAATTATTCTATTTTGTGCTTTTGCAATAACTTAATGAACGTTTTGTTATATAATTTATATAAGTATATATTTTTTTTTTATCAAGTCGGTGCCTTTGAGCATTTTTACATTTATTCCAAAATAATAACTATAAGCATGCAGTAACAAATTTCAGATTACATGTATATTTTATTTGCTTTTTAGAAGTCAACATATTTTTGGATGATCAGTCATCAATGCTCAGTAAACACTCCAGGTGTCGTGATGATCCCAGACATGGAGATGTTCCAAATTTCACCAAACTGATTACTTACTAAAAAAAACCCATACAGATCATCTTTTCAAGCCATTTCATGTTGGATTTTGATGTAACAAAGCACTGATGTGTGAGTTGTTTACTTGCTTTTTAATTAGTCATCCTATTAACACCATTATTTGCTCATTCAGATTCATTTGTGGATGCGGAACGCGCAAGAAAACAAAAAGGCGAGATTTATGGGGTGAAAAATGTAATAAGCCAATCATAACGCAATGGAGGCATTGCCTCCTGTCATATGGCTTTTTAAATGTCATATTTTCTAATATTTGTGTTTTTTTTTTGCATTCACACACACACACACACACACACACACACACATATATATATATATATATATATATATATATATATATAGTTGCTTTTTATTTTTTTTGCAATTTTCATGCATATTATTTCTGAAACTGGTGAAAGCGTACCAAAGCCTGGTCCCCGGATCCCCCTCTCTTCTCGTCCACCAATCACACTGAAACTAGGCTTGTAGTTTGGTTTAGGCGGTTGGGGAGCAGGTTTGGAGGGCTGGGTTTGTGGTCTAGGTGCTGAGTTTGGAGGCATCCAGGGTTTGCTGGGGCCAGAGGAGGGCCGAGGAGTCTGCTGCCACTGCTGACCTGAGTTCTTAGGGATTCCTGCAGAGGGCGCCGTTTTAAAACCTGAGCCAGAGAAACCAGCACTGGACGAGCCTGAACACAAATCAGGGTTAGTTAGTTAAATGATATGAGTAATATATGAGAAAGGAGTCTGGTAAAGAGTAAACACAAAGATTTTACACAGTAAAACATACCAGGTAGTGTTGAGCCCAGGTTGCCCAGGTCTGCGAAGGGGTCAAAGCTTTGAGATTTGGCCTTGGAGAAAGATGAGACTCCTGAGGCTGCACAAACAATAAAACAATAAATATTTTAAATGCTTTATGGGCTTCCGGAACTGGTTTATGAGCACACTGATGATTAAACAGAAATCTGATTGGCTAGTAAACTTAGGAAGCATATAATTGTATGACCAGTGTAATGCTTAACTCAACATTAGTATTTTACAATGAGGTATCAATTGGTAACATTAGTTAACATTTTCTAACATGAACTAACAATAAACAAAAGCATCTATTAATCTCAGTCTCTATCTCAACATTTACTAATACATTTCAAAGTTAATGTTAATGCACTGTGAACCAGGGTTATTACAGTTAACTAAATCTAAAAAAAAAAATACAAATAAAAAAGAAAGAAAAAAATCTTACGTACTAAAATAACTAAAATTTAAACTAAAGTAAGTGATACATAAATAAAAGCTGTGAACATGGACATTTTTATTAACTAACATTAACAAACGTTAATAAATGCTGTAAAATTAAGGAAACACTATTACTATAGTAAGTACATGTTGCATGTACTTACTATAGTAATAGTAAATCATGCATAATTACAAGCAAATAACTAGAGATGCACAATATTGGATTTCTGCCACTATCCAATATGACCATATTTGTCAACTATTTTTGGCAGATAACTGATGTCGATACTGCTATATTTCCTTTTGTTTCTAAACAACACCAAGTCTCTTTTGTGCAGAGATTATAAACGATTTATTTTTTAACTTTGGTTAGTTTTTTGCAAAGATTTACTTGTTAGAACTAAATAAACTCTAATAAAGTTATTTTTATAATGACAGTACATTGAAAGCTTTGAAAATAACTATATATATATATATATATATATATATATATATATATATATATATATATAAATAAAAAATCAATTATCGAATTATCAATTATCGAAAAAATCAATTTTTGTCATTGTTGTTCTTGTTTGTTTTTTCAGACAGATGCAGTGGTACCTTTTCGGCCAATTACAGTAATGTTCCAAAAATATTGTGCATCCCTACAAATAACCCTAAAACAAACCCAAATCCTATACGAAATGCATGTTGTTAGTATTACCCCATAATAACTTCTATGTTTACATTGTATCAAGGAAACCTTCAAATAAAGTGTAACCAAAATATAGTAGTCAGCATTTGAAGTGGATCAAAAAAAGTTCATCAAAGTTGTCCTTAGACTAGAATGGGTATTGTTTTTGTTTTAAGACAACTTTGATGAAAGGTTCTGATCCACTTCAAATGTTGACTACTGTATATTGCTCCATGTTACTTCATGTTAATCCATTAACTTATAATAATAAATTAGACCATATTATAAAGTGTTAGGAACTGAACCAAGTAACTCTTTTGACCGATTTAAGGTGTGGTTATCTGAATAACTGATTGATTACCACTCATAGTAGGTTTGCTGGCAGCAGTGGTCATGTTAGTAGTAGTGCTGGTTCCACCTGTGGTCCAGTTTTCCCAGCCACCTAACAGATCAGGCTGACTCGCTGATGACGTCATCTTCGGAGTCTCGCTTGCTAACTTATCTGACAAAACATTTCAAACACATTTTTCAGACACCCTGAAACATCACAGAAATTAAACAAATGTTTATTTAGATTTAAAATAATAATAAATAATTACAATAAATTTAATGATAAGACAATAATAAATGATACTGAATAATGTGTTATATAGTATTCCAATGTTTTGATTCATATGTATATCAGAGCAGAACTCACTGAGGTTGAAGAGGCTGGAGTTAGATGCAGGAGGTGGAGCTTTGATGCCGCTACTAGCACTGTCTGACCCCAGGAGGTCACCAAACAGATCGGAGCCTGAAGAGGCTGACCCCACACCAAAGGGGTCAAAGAAGTCTACAGAAAGATAGTCAGTGTAATTTAGACTGACTGAAAATACATTCATAAAATGTTAAATAAATGACTTAATAAATAAGAACATTGGGGAAACGTCAAAGAACATGTCCGGGTAATATTTCACCCCAACAACAAAATAAATATATATATATATATATATATATATATATATTATATATATATATATATATATATATATATATATATATATATATATATAAACTGAACAAATTTTGCTGAAAATATTTAAATTTTAATTAAAATTATTATAACTAATTATTACTGCATTTTGTCTGTCCTCATTACATGATGCATCTTGGTGCATCTGTAATTTTCATTATTCTCGTTGGTGACTCTCATTTCCATAATACAATAATGAAGATAATCCTACTGCAATATTTTCTATTTTTATTTTTATTATTACCTCCTTTTTGCTTGAATTATTCAATGTTACTTTATTGTTGACGTTGCTTCTTTCCCTTCCTGTATGTAACATAAATATACATTTCTTAATTTATATTTGATTATTTAATATAAATAAATTATAAAAATTTATCAGCATAATAAAAGATTATGCATAAACAATTTAAATGCTTTATGCATATAATTTGAGAGGAAAAAAATGGTCACATAATGCAAATTGTTCCTCCTTTACCAAAACATTAATTTCTTTAGATTTTTGACTGTTTTATATATATTTATTAATGTATTTCATTTGTTGTCATTTCATTTAAAGCAAGCTGAAATACATTTTTAATACAAAGATGGTCCCACTTAAACATTGGGTCAAATGCATTACTTCAAGGTAATTAGTTTAAGGTAAATAAAGCCGTCCAGGTGTCAAACATGCAACCTATTCGTTACCGGTTTACATACATTCACATACACAATCTCTCTTACCTTTATTAGCGGTTGGTGCTGGTTGGCCGGATGTGTTTGAGAAGAAGAGATCTTCTCCTGTACTTTCTCCCATCAGGTCCTCTGCATTAGCTGAAGGCACAGCATTAGGTGGAGGGGCGAACAGGTCGTTCAGTAAATCACTGTTGCTGGAAGAACTTTTCAAACCCGTCTCATTAGCAATGCCCGGCTGAGTGTTGGCGGCTGGGGGACAGGGGTCAGAGTTCAGGCCGAGCAGGTCCTCTGTGTCGGGCTGAGGGTCAGGTGGTGTGGTTGTGAAGTCTGCCTCGAAGAGCGGTTCACTAGTGTCACGTGACAGAGTCCCGTCAACGGGGGCAGAGTAAGACACTGACTCCTCCTCCGAGCCGCCACTCAAATCATCCTGGTCCTCCAATTGGCCGTCAGAATGATCGAACTGGCGACCTCCATCTGTAAATACACCATAATGCAGGACAGCTAATTTAAGTGCATGAAATATAATAAAGGCTAAAGAAAGAAATGCTTTGGTTGGTGAAAAGATGATGGTCTGCATACAAATTACATAAAATCACTTTCTATGTAATAAAATGCCACTGGGGAACAAAATGTGCCATAAAATTCAGAAAACAGTGTTTAATGCTTACTTTTTTCCCAAGGAGCACATGTGCCCCTAATGTGAAAAAGTATGTTGTGCATAAAGTACTTCAGATGCAATGAAAATGTATTAAATAATTGGATTTTCCTAAATAAAAGTGTTATGAAGAAACATTTACAAGAAATATATATTTATATATATTTATTAATACAAAAATGGTACTAGTTTTTTTATATTTCTGCTTTAAACAGTTTTTATTTAAAAATAATGGAATTATTTACATCTTAAACACTGTAGATATAGTTTACTGCATAACCAAAATACCAATAATAACCAGTAAAATGTTCGCAAAATGTGGGAATTTTAATTATAAACAAGCTCACAATAAATTTAATAAATATATTTATTTACTAATTGTCTCTTTTAAATAGCCTGTTTTGACTTTGAAATGTGGAGTACTCACAATTATTTAATTAGATCACAGCCTTTGAAGTTTAATCACTGTAATTAATTAAGCTGTAAGTAATTAAGCTGTATCACAAATCCTGTTTGAAGTACCATACTTAAGATCTTCTAAAATGGTAATTAAGAATTTTGTTTGTATATTTTTAAGATAAGACTTTACAATTAACCTTAAATTTGAGACACTTTAAAAACCCTTGTGGACCTACTTTTTATTCATGCACATGCTCCTAAATTCATTTTACACTTCACACACATCTATAAGAAGTCACAAATCTGAGTGAAATGATTGCTCTGTTGAGTCCTGTAAAATTAAATTTATTAAATTCGGATAGGAGGAAATATTTTAACATTACAAAAAGTTAAACACTTCATTTTTAAAGGTGCCATAGAATGCATTGATACAATATTTTAAATTGTTCTCTGATATCTACAAAGAAGGTATGTGGCTTAGGTAAGGGCAAAAATTCTCCAGAAACGGTTTTACATGTCCATTTACAACCCTAGGATTTGTCCCTAGAATGAAATGGTCTGTTATTACCTTATTTGGAAGGGTCATGAATAATAATGTTGAGCTCTGCTCTGATTGGCTGTTTCACAGTGAGGCTTACACAGCAGGAAGGAAACACAGGGAGGAAAATATATATTTCAATACTTTCTCTCGCAGTTATATCGTTGGGTAATTACTGTATATAAATTGCGGCCATCAGGGAGCCGCTTTGAATGCACAATCGCGTTTTACTTTCACTTTCGAGATTTGCGATAGCTCATGCTCTATGTAAACTACAGCCGCAGTACTTACCACACATTTTGCAAGATCAGATGCTTGTCAGTGGTGCTCAGGATCTGTGAATCATTCGCCATCTTCCTATCAGTCATCACTCCTTACTCTGTTTATGTGGTAAGCGAAATCTTATGTACTGTAATGTAACAGGCTTATGCTAGCAAGCAGCTAACCATGTCCCTTTAGTGGTTCGCGTTATTTTATTAGAACGCGTTATTTGTTTTCTATGCCTTTCTGAATACAGACACCAACCCATCCCTGCACAGCCTGGAACATAACATTTATTTCCATGATCTGCCACTTTCGCTATCATCCTCGCTTGTTTCTTCACAATACCTGCAGCACTTCGAAAGATACGGCTGGCCTAGAACATGGGCGGGTATATCCAAATATTGGGGGTGTAACTATTAGTGATCCCGACTCTTACGTCACAGTCGGTGTTATGTTCCGATTCGCCTATTTTTCAGTGGTCTTTTTCATGCACAAGATTTACATAAGAAGGAGGAAACATTGGTGTTTGAGGCTCACGGTAAGTCATTTCCATGTACAGAACTCTTATTATTCAACTATGCCAAGGTAAATACAGTTTTCCATTTTATGGCACCTTTAATGTGCAGAGACAACTAATGAGACACCACTTTACAATAAGGATGTTAATAATAATGAACTGCACGTATTAACATGAACAAACAATGAAAAGTGCTTCTAAAGCATTTATTCGTTTTAATGTTAATTTCAATATTTACTAATACATTATTAAAATCAAAAGCTGTATCTGTTTATAAAATGTAATGGATTTTTGAACTAACAATGAACAGCTGTACTTTAACTGATGTTAACAAAGATTAATGAATGCTGTTTTTGTGTATGTATTTCTCATTGTTAGTTAATGTTATTTAATGTTAACCCAACTAACAATCGGCAGGGAAACTGTGAAAGAATTTTGTGTGCACATTTGCATAAAAAAATGTTAGAAATGTACTATATACCTTCCCAGTCAAGCGTTTGGAAGAAGTTGTTGGCGTTGGTGTCGGTGCTTTGAGGTGAAGGGGAATCTGGTTCGGTCTGTGGCCCCTCAGGTGAATGCTCTGGCTGGGCCGGTTCAGAGGTGTAACAGGCTGTTGAACCAGGCTGACGTGGAAGCTCTGGTTTACCTGACCAAAGAGAAATGACAATGTCGATGAGAAACAAGAACGGGGTATTTGGAGAGTTTTTAAAATGAAAACCTTTTTAAAGACTTGAAATAATGTTCAGTTTTAAGACTTTTTAAGGACATGTGAGAACCCTGAAAAATCTGAAAAAAAGCAACCAAATAGAGAGAAAACTCACCAAATTTTGTCAGGATCTCTTGCTGTTCATCTCGGCTGGAGAAAAGGATCTTGGGATTGAGTCCTTTTGTGGCAAAGTTTTCCCAAGGCGGAGTCTTGTTGCTAGGGCGATCCTGAGGCTCCACCTCCACATTTACATGTACCTGGAAGAGGTCGGGGTATTTCTCCTGGATGTCGCACGCATCGAGATCATACCTGCAAAGAAACACAGCACCATCATTTTAAAAGACCATTACACAACTGATACCAAAACTGATATGAGATCATTCGAAAAGTAATGTGAAACTTACTTTGCAAATTTGACAGTGGAGGCATTTCTGGGCACAAACCCAGTATGGAACTGAATCTGAAACATCTTCATGGAAGCCATCTACAAAAACCACAACACAGCATGTCGGCAATGATTAAGAAGCACTAATAAAATATGAACAATGAGTGGAAATGGTCAGGTTTCAAGAGCTTCTAGTGTGAAGTAGGGTTGGGACATGTCTATCAAATTGGCCTAAGACATTGTCTACAGAGAAACATCGCAATGGACGATGACACTGGGGGGGTTGCGGCCATGTCTACACCGGATGTGAGCGACGCGACAAATAGGGTTGGGTATCCTTCGAATTTGATCAATTCCGATTCCGATTTTGCTCGATTCCCAGTTTCGATTCCAACGTGGTTAAAAAAAAAAAAAAAAAAATCAAACATATTTATTGTGTCTTTTTTTGGAAAAAATTTAATTGGTGCTGAATACCATGAAAAAAAATCCGGCTACATAAAAACTGGACATGATTAAGAGCTGTTTGTGTGCAAAATAGAGCTGCATGATTCTGGATTCTTCTTCTGAAGAAAATATTTGACAACTAAACAAAATCTCATGGAATTTATGAATGGAATGATTCATTGACTCACTCAAGATTTACTTGTTTCATTACTGGATGAATCAGCGTTTTTGAATAAATCTCTTGAATGAATGATTCAAAGACGGATACATTTTTGCCACCTAAATAAAAAGAAAAAAAGAAAGACGCGCACACAGAAATCGATAAGTGGATTTGAAATTTTAATTTTACAACAAGTCTCCGATTCCTGACCTTAAGTATTCAATTTTGGAATTGGAACTGATTTTCGATTCCCAACCCTAGCGACAAATCCCCAAGAGTAAACTGTTGACTCGTTCTATTTATGACGTACTGACAGCAAGTTCAAATGATTTGCAACAGTTGCTTTGTTGTGTCCAGTGAAGATATATTCAAGCTGTTGTGACATGGTTTGACATCTGGTGTAGTCGGTGTAAGGAGCGATGCGGAGCAGACGTCAGAGGATTAAAACATTAAATACATTAAAAATAGGCATATTTGGTGTAGCCTATTTAATCTACTTTTATTTAAATTATTTTGAATTTTGTTGCCGTTTCTGTATGCTTCGTTAAGTTCGTGTAAAACACCTAGTAGCCTATATTTTGTTTGCCGTTTTTTGCACAATAAAATCTTTACTGTTTAAATTATGTTCATTGAACTGTTTAGAATGTAATTTGTATTGTGATCGGGAACAACTTCATTATGTTATTGTTACCTAATCAGAAAAAAATTATTATATTAAATATTAACTACACGGAAATTGAACGCATGCATTGCACTGAGCGATACAGTGTGATTAATTAAGATGTTTTTCTGTGGGCAGTTTGGGGGGCTGGGGGGAAATCACGATGCCCGCTCAACATCTTGATGTGTGTCAGCCATCGGCAATGGACAATGGCATCATCTATTGGCCCAACCCTAGTTTGAAGATCTGTTGAAAGCAAGCTATGGAGTATTTACCTGCCCATTAATGTGTCTTATTGTCTCAAAAACATTATTTTACTATTTTTAATGCCATATCATATCAAAGGCTATAATTAGAGCAAAAAAAAAAATCATGCAATATACAATTAAACTTAACATACATTACAACATACCAACTGTACTATATAAAACCCAATAATAATAATAATAATAATAATAATAATAATAATAATAGTATCAGTATTAGTAATAATAAGGAAAATTTTAGAATTTCTATCAGTTATTAAAGATTTTATATAGTTAATATAGTTGTTTACACACACACACACAAATATATATAAAAAAAACCATATAAAATTACTATATTAACGTCTATATAAAATCTGTGTTTAATAATTGACAAATTCTAGTATTGTTATTGTCCATGAAAATGTATTATGCATTGTTTTATTAAAAGTATATATTAATATATGTTTTCCCTGTTAAATGAATTATCTCCCAGTTTATCCCTTTTATTTTGCAGACAAAAACTCCTATACTTGTAATCGAATGCAACAAATTTCACAAACAGCACCACAAAAAACAAACAAAAAACTTGAACCATATTAATTTTGTTCCTTATTTTCATTATGGTTTAAATGGAGTTTAAATGGGTGGAATTACAACATGTGATGTACAATTTGTTTATTTTTTGCTTATTTTATTTATTTATTTTTAATTCATTTGAAAACTTTAATTTCTTCTGTCTGATTTCTAAAGTCTGTTTGTTCTGGGTTAATTGACCATATGCACAGAGAGCCATTTAGAACTTCCGGATAAAGATAAGCCAGCTAGTAATCTTCCGGTGAAGCTCATTTTATATGTGCTATATATAGGTAGAGACTCTCACAGAAACATCTCCTGCCTCATTCTTATCAGAAACTGAGAATCAAAATAATTGCAACACCGTAAATAATAATAGCGGAATTAACATACAGTTTCATGATATTAAAGAACATAATTTTATATGCAGAGTCTGGTAATCCCAGGGAAGTACCCACGTAAGTATAACTGTATATTTACAGTTAAGTATAACTGTGCATTTAAATGCTGACAAATAAACACTATCGTAACTGTTTAGGCAGTTAGGCTAATCTCTTAAAGGACATTGTAATGGTATTCTCGATAATCAATATCTTACCTTCATAGCCATGAACACATTTTTAAAATCTTATAAAATTTTAAAGCATTTATTATTTCTCAACTCTGTGCGGTAAAATTCCCATTATTAAATGTTCACTTTTCATTCATGAAGACGACATGAAATAATATGCTAAAAAAGTGTCTCGGCGAAAAATAGACTTTAAGATGAAAATGAAATTACCGTTATAATCAAGAGATGGCAGTAGAGGATCACTCATTGGCTGCAGCTGCCATTTCAACTTAGTTTTTCACGTCTTTTGATTTATTATATAATAAATATTATAACAAATTTAGTTCTTTGTCGCACTGTATAAAGTATAGCAAATGCAGGAAGTCACAAAGTCACAGTCAATAATGCTAAATGATTTAAATACCTATCTAGTCAAATACAAATTAAATAAGTTGGTATAACAAATAAATAATGTATTCAATATTTTGAAATGTTTAGATTTAATTTAATAACTAGGCTACATTAAGTTTTATCCAACACAGACCTGCAGTTTTGTTAGTCTGAATCACTTAATGCACAGCTCTATTTTGACATCGGCTCGTCAGATGATTCATTCCGTTGCCACTGTCAATCATAGCAATGACTCGCGGCATGATTTAACGGATTCACTCGCGTAAATTTAACATTTGCATTTTGTCATTCCTGAAACGGTATACGTGGACATTTGGTCATCTTAGACAAACAAAACTTTTCTCCTAATTGTGAATGGATTATGTAGAGAACCCGAGCAAAGGGCGCTCCTCTTACGGCACAGTACACCTGACCGGAAATGACTGAGCTGGCTTATCCAGGAAGTAACCGTGCATAAGGTCAATTGGGGAGAGATTTTTAAAAGATGCACAATGGTATATTTGTCTTCAATTTGATTTTCTTAGGCTATGTTCACACTTGGCGTCTTTTTTGAAGCTGCCGGCGTCTGTTTTACATTCTAATCCTATGGAGTGAACCGTGTTTTCAAAAAAAGTCCTGAGCGCTTTTTAAAACGCCACCGCTGGCATCTTTTTCTGCAGCTCAGAGCGTCTTTTCAAGTTGAAAAAAGTTTAACTTTTCTGAAAAAAACGCCCTACGTCAAGCGCCTTTTTGACAGCTGACCAATGACAAGCGAGTGGCGAGTCGTTTCCATAACAACAAAAACAACAAGAAAAAGGAGAAGATAGCTGGTAGCCAGATCGTATTAGTTTCGGAGCACAAGGAGTTGTATGAAACCGTGCATCATCTCCTGGACTAAATTGTTGGAAGCACCATACAGTTTCCTTCCCTGTATAATGTCGCGCTCCCACAAATGTCGTTGTGAACCGACATACCCTCCCTTTTAACTTCAAAAGCCAACGCTACCGTTGCAGCTGTTGTTATAGCAACAAAAGACGCCCTCGGCTGCTATTTGTAAACAAAACGCTGCCAGCTTTTTATTTCACTAAAAAAGCGCTCGTCAACTTTTTCTAGTCAAAAAAGATGCCAAGTGTGAACACGCCCTTAAACTGTCAGTATGGGTCAAACTACTGTTCTTACATTGCTGTTTACATCATAATCCATTATTGCCATTTATATCATAATAATGCCAATCCTAATAAATTTACTGGCCAACTGGTCGGTAACATTTTATTTGCATTTGTTAATTTCTGCTTATGAACATGTACTGGTACAGTATGCACAAATATTGGTCACCATGTGTCTTACTTTGGCCTGCAGGCGTCCGCCCAGTGTAGAGCGTGCGTGATAAATCACTATCAGCACGTCTCCCTGCACAGTTATATTCAGAGGAATCTCCGCTCGCCCATCCTCCATCTTACAATCTCTGCACAAACAGCAAAGTTAGTTAGAGATGCAGACACTGGGTACATTTTTTTTTTTTTAATAATGGCCATCAACAAGGTTGACATACTTCATTCTGTCATATTCCTGTGAAGTGGTTGCGACGCGTTCGTCACCGACGTAAACCTCACAGAACGGCCGACAGCCGTTTCTCTGCTTATTAAAGAGCGGTACAGGAGTCATGGCGACGGAGCGGATGGTTATAGGCTTGCTGTGGGGGATTATGGGCTCTTCTGCCATCATATCACACATGTATTCAATATACCTACAAACAACAACAGTCATCGGTTAATGCAATTCATCAACATGCAGTTATGACATACATCCACAGCTAAACTACACATTCTGATCTTGAGCCAAACCCAAATTTACAAGGCTATATCCAAGACTTCTGTAACTTCTTCATGGAAAAATTAACAAAATTGTTGAACATAGCTCAGGAACAGAAAGTGTTGTTGTTTTTCTTCAGATATTAGTCAGGGTTTTTTTTGTACCAAAAACAATGATTTATTTTTACATTCACCCTCCTCTCTGACCCTTTGAATTAAACAGGCTGTTACTGTACTTTTCTATATGCAAATGACCTTATTTTAAAAGACTTTAATACACCAGGGGTTCAAACAAAGAGCTTTTAAAAGGCAATAGCGAGGTTTTACACTATAATAATGTTGATTGCTTAGAAAGCGCCATTAACAACCTGCAAAATCATCTTAACATCAGAAACTCCTAGCCTCACAATCAAATGCAACTTGTCACAAAAATTGCAGAGAACATCTTAATTTTGGTCAATTTTTTTATTATGGTGGCTTAAATTGCTGGACAAATGAGGTACAATTTGATAAGATGCGCAATGGTGATTTTTGTTTTTACATTTTAATTTTTTTTTACTTATTTAATTGTAACTATTTATTAATTTATTAATGACTATTTAAATGTATTTCTCCTGAGTTAGGTGGTCTGGTTTAGCTGGGGAGAGACTGAAAGTATGTAATGCATTCATTCAAGAAATTAAAGATAATTTACAAAAAGATATGCAACTGGGTTTGTCTTTAATTTGATCAAATAGCAAGTGAGGGTCAAACTATTGTTCTTATGTTGTTGTCTACATCATGAGGTTTTAAAAAGCAATAGTGAAGCTTTTAAACTGTAATAGTGATGACTGCTTAGCAAGCACCATTAACATTCAGCACAATCATCACGGTTCATCATCTAAAATCTACGCTCTGGAATGAGCGTATTTGACCTCATTCTCATGAACAGTGAAAACTGAGATCATTACGATCTTTGCCATGAACCCCACATCCTCACAAGCAGATTTCACACATCAGGAGATATCATACATCAGATATGTGCACAAATGTGTGCTCTCTCAGTTGCAAAGTTGCCTAAAAGCATCCTTTAAAATTTTAGTCCTTTTATGCATTACTGAGGTGACTGTTAGGACTTCCATAAAACCTCCATAAAGACTTTTTTCTATGAAGTATATTTTTGCATGCATTATTTAAGTCACAAGGTTTACCAGTTCTATAGAATTATGACAGGTGACATGATGGTATAACAATTTAACACATACATAATGATTAAGTCTTGAGGCAATCCTTTGGTGTTTTAACATTTAGCCTGATCTCATCTGAATTTTAGTAAGGTTTTAGTCATTTTGTTTGGTTACACTTTATTTTAAGGTGTCCTTGTTACAGTGTAATTATACATTTAAGTACTGAGTAATATTAACTACATGTACTTACTATATGGTTAGGGTTAGAATTAGGGTTTGACTCAGGGTTACTTGCATTTAATTATGCATGATTTATTGTTATTATAATAGTAAGTACATGTAACGTGTAAGAAGGACACCTTAAAATACAGTTACCTTTTGTTTCTTATTTGCCTTTTTATTTTATTTTTTGTTAAATATGTCTATATAGCTTTTATCAAGGTTTAGTTTTTAGTTATTTTAGCACTTCAACTTATTCTAAACAAAAATATAAAATAGCTTGGCAACTAGCTGAAATTTAAAAAAAAAAAAATTCAAAGTAATGAAAAGATTTTTATGGTTTCAGTTTTAGTTAACAATAATAACCCTGGTTATTGTTAAATAAAACTATTAAAACTATTTTTTGTCTGATATAAAATAAAATGTATCAGATTAAATAAAAATACAGATTTGTTTTCCTTGGCAACCAACTGAATTAAATAAGCTAATGTTAAAGTACTAAAATGACTAAAACAGAAATAAAAATTCAAGCTAAATAGATGTTTGCTTAAAAAAAAAATCCTAAATAAAATGGCAAAAGCACAAAACAAAATCTCTAAAACTAATTTAAATTAAAAATAAAATGAAAACAGAACATTTAAAAATAAAAGCTAATTCCAAATTGTATAAAAAATGATAAAGTAACGCTGCCTAGTTTCTGGTGAGCAGCAGAACTGAATGTTCTTTTCAAGGTTATGTCACTTCCTTTACTTTTAGCTGACAAAGTCACTGTTATCGGCTCCAGCAACCACGCACATTCACACTTGGTTAGAATCAAAAGAGTCCCATGAGCTTGCGAAGTTCGGCAGAAGCCTCTTGGCGAGCCGAAGAACAGTTGTGGCAGGAAGTGACCTCAGAGCCAAAGAACCGTCACACCTGCGGCTCACTGCTCATGTTCATGCACCTGAGCTGCTGAATTAATCCTCCGAGCATCTATTTCTGTTCTAAAACAACCTGCCCTGACATTGTGGTGTGCGGTTTGTCTTAATTCAAAGGAACAGAGTGAGAAAAAGACAGGAAGTTGTTACCGTTTGTGTGAGGGCGAGATGCCCGGTGGGCATCGCTTCATACTGAACATGTAAACTGCAGCCTCGGCCGTAGAGAACAGACGACAGAAACAGAGGAACGCACAAACCACCACGGCCGACGCTGCTCGTCCATCCTAAAAAACACAAAGCCTCAACATGAAGATGATTGGACACGCAAGCGTAATTTTACTTCTGAATATGTCAAATTAAATGAACTGGGATGTTAAAATATCTTATCAAAACTAAGATTATGACTTCAACAAAAACTACAGCGTAATAGTTTGCTTGTAGGCAGTTTATATAGTAACATTGTTGGAAAAGGGCCGTGTGTGTGTGTGTGTGTGTGTTTTACTCACTAGACAATGTACGATGCAGATGTTCCTCTGGTCTTGTTTGAGCCACTGGTGCATGTTTTTACATATACTGTACAAGTTCTTCAGTGTAGGAGCTCGTCTAGGTTGCCAACCACACTCTGATACCTGCACACACAACACAATAATGAGTTTTACCAAGTACAGTATGTAAAAAGTTTTATTTTTTCCTAAATTATGTTTTATTTTTTCTGGGTGTTTTTTTTTTCCCATTTTAATGGTTTAAATATTTTTTTTTCCCATTTTAAAGGTTGGAATAAATGTAATCAAATTAAAAAGCATGTCTTATCTATCTATATATATATATCTATATATATATATATATATATATATATATAAGAATTTTTTTTCTTTTTTCAGAAATTCTGTTTAATTTTTCTGGATTAATAATTTCGAGATCAGTGGTCATCAAATAAAGACATAAAGCAGCAACAATTTAATGAATCTTTTAAAGTGTAATCAAATGAAAACATAACAATTCCTGTTTCTTTTCCATAAAGTGCTATACAACAGAGGTTTACCAAATCACGATTTGTTTAAGTGTAAATCTCTACTTTTTTTATTATTTTTATTTTTTTATTATTTTATTTTTATTTTTATTAATCCAAAATTTGCCAAATTCCATGACATTCCATGTTATACTGTAAATGACATTTTTATGACTGGATTTCATGATTCTGTGCGTGTTTTCTGCATCACGGAAATCATAGGGCCCTAAGTATGGGAAAGAAAAACAATTATAATGTGTTGACAGTAAACCTTAGAGTAGATGCCATATTTAAAGGTGAAGTATGACATTACCTCAGGACTAATGTCACCAAAAGGAACTGCAAAAATAAAGACAGTTTACAAACCGCTGGTTGGAAATATATAGCCCCGCCCCAAACTCATTCCATTGGTTGAATCAATGCTTCTGTACTTTTACTCAGCCTTGTTTTAATTGATATCAAATTAAGAATGGCGTTTACTCTTTTTTGCAGTGTTATTTAAACACTATCATAGTATTTATTAATATTTTATACTAAATTAGTTTCTATTTTTATATTTTATGTTCATATATTCAGTTTTCATTTTAATTAAAGTTTTAATAATTTTGTTATATGCTTTTATTATTAGGGGCCAAGCACCAAAGGCGCTTAGGCAACTATTGTATCCGTTGGCGTTCTGTCGTCTTCTTCTTCTTCTTCCGCCATTGCGTCTATGGCAGCCCATAGAATCGATTGCGGGAAAGTTGTGAAATTTGGCACACTGATAGAGGACAGTCTCAATACTAACCACAGCAAGTTTGGAGTCTCTAACTCAAACTCTCTAGCGCCACCACTTGTCCAAAGTTTCACTCATGTTTATGCTATCTTTTGAACCGTAAGGCACAAAATGAAAATTCTTTTTTCCTCTGTATCCTTGGCTCAAGCCGAGTCGAATGATTTAAAAATCGTAAGGATTATTTTTTTTTCACTATTTTTAATTGTTTCGTAAAACCTACTTTTTCGAACTCGTCCTAGACAGTTCGTCTGATTTTCACCAAAATTGGCTCAGATCATCTTCAGACAATGCTGGCAAAAGGTTATGGAATTCAAGTTGATTCGTCCAATCATTCTCAAATAACGTGCTAACAAATTTTCCGAAATGCACACAAAAAAGGATCTGAGGCTATATCTCCGTAATAACAAGCATGACCTGAGGCTACCGGTGTTTTGGCGCTGTGCCACTTAGTGGTCAGGAGATATGAAAAATGCATATTTTTGCTTAGAACTTGTGAATGGTGTGGCCAAAAAAAAAAAAAAATAAATAAATAAATAAATCACAAAACTGGTCTCTTTAGATTCGGTGCAGCATGCTGAGTCCAACCATACTCAATTTTCCCATGTCAGCCATTTTGGGCGTCAGTCATTTTGAATTTTGTAGTAAAATGCTATATTTTACGAAAGCATTGACGTATCGTTACGAAACTTGGTATGGGTCATCAGCACGATGCCCTGAAGGAGTCTGAGAAGTTTTGAGCCAGCGCCACCTAGTGGTAAAATCAAATATTCACATGCTTATAACTTTGGGTGTGGTCAACTTATTTTCACGAGAGTCATCTTTTTAGACTCCTGAATCATTGCCGAGTCCAGCAATACCAAACATACCAGGTTTTGCCTTATGGTTTGTGCAGCGGTGCATTTTAGCGCTTAAAAAACATTTGCCAATATCTTAGAAACCGTTACTCCGATCGACACGAAACCACTGTAGGAAATTTGGATACATAGTGTACCGGCTAAATGGTAATGCCCAATTGCAAAAATTATGATAGTAAGTGGCACAAAAATGCAAACAAAGTCAGCAATCAGTCATTTTTTCTCTTCTCATACGTAAAAATTTATATAACTCCAAAACAAAATAAGATATTTTCACCAAATTTGACACACATATGTATGGGTACACTCTAAGGACACATAAAAAATTTAGTGGGATTTTGCCTCTTGGTGGTGCTATAACTGAACAAAACATGAAATTGCCATTGACTACAACAGAGTATTATGATATAAAATGTTATATTTTTTGAATGCGTTGGTGTACAATTACGAAACTTTGTACGTACCATCGAGACCATGACCTGAAAGTACTCAAAAAGTTGAGAGACAGTGCCACCTTGTGGTCAAAAGGTATAATAAAATTTCAAATAAATGCTAATGCCGTTTTCGCACAGTGCCACTACAAATTTTAGGCATGGTGCCAAAATGACTCTGAGGCTATATCTCTGCAAAGCTTTGACATAATGACAACAAACTTTATGTGTCCCATTGTCACCTCACACAGAACACACCAAAATGATCTGATTGCAGCCCCACCTGTTAGTCAAATGTGATAAGCCATTTAATCATATTATTAGAGGTTGTATTAATGATTTTTAAGCCATTTCAACTGAAATCATCCTAAAATTGATTTTAGTACTCATTAGGGCTTTTCACACTGCACTTAACCCCGGGTTATCGTCGTTCGAAACACCGCTTTTAACCCCGGGTAAAGACACGTTTCACACCTGCAGTTTGAATGCGGTGTTAGCACCGCTTTTTACCCGGGGTTATGAAACCCTGCTCCGGAGCAGGGTTAGCACCGCATTTGCGGTGTTAACCCCGCATTGCGGTGCTAAGTTTGTTCAGTGTGAAACGGAGCGGTGTTTGTTTGTTGCTGCTAGACGCTTGGCAACAGACAGCCAATCAGATAATGAGCAGCGAGGCTCATGTCGCGGAACGCAGGAATCTCGAGTTGTGTAAACAGCAGCCGGTGAGAAGAAAAGTAAATGTCAAAAGATGGAAAGCGTGTGAACGAGAAGACGGTATTATTCACGTAAAATAAATTCCAATAAATTTAAACATACTTTGCTCCGTGTTTTCTTTCTTTTGTATTTTAGTCTTTGTTTTCTCGCGTGCCTTTGGGGCGTTTCAATGAGGCTTAAAATGGCTAAAGACCTACGCGGCGACTTTTTTTTTTTTTTAATAACTGGCAAGACGCTGGGAAAAGCCGTGTAAACAGGTTGCCTGCTGTTCGCTCAATCAGTGACGGTGACACGCAACAAGAACGCGATTACCCGGGGTTTAGGAATGTACAGTGTGAAACGTCTGTTAATGAATACCCAGGATTAAGAGTTAACCCCAAGTATAGTATGAGTAGTGTGAAACGTGATTACAGATAACCCAGGATTCCGTTTATCCGGGGTTTAGGATGACCCAGGGTTAACAATTTCAAGTGTGAAAAGCCCTATTGTTGCATTTGGTCTGATGCTCCATGCTATGCTTAGCTCCTCATTTTGCCGCTGGAGTGCTTGGCCCCGTAATTGCTGCTTGCAGCTATATTTTTAGTTTGTTTTTTTATATTTCTGTTGAGCTTTAGGATATTTTTATTTCGGTTTTAATTGTAGTGCTTCAAATTAGCTTTAAAAACTAAAAAGTGTTTGATCTAATATGTATATTTATATTTTAAATGAAATTATTTGTAATAGTTTTAGTTTTCGTTAACAATAAAAACACTGGTTTTATGATAATAAGTTAAGATATTAATTTAGATGTAATTATTTGCATTACAGAAAAAGCAAACAGCATTGCTATCCACTCTCACCCTGTTGTGAAACCTGGCCGGTCTGTAGGAGCGTTTAGAGAGATTGTATACTGCATAATGACCCGCGTGTCGAGAATCCAGGAACAGACGCACGTCCTCAATGTTATTCTTAATGGCAGATTCAACACCTTCAGCTGGGAAAGACATGACTGCAAAAACACACAAACAGACAGGTAAATAACTTTAACACCTGTATGTTAATGTTAAGGCATCCAAAATAAATCCGAAAGCCATACTGCACAGATGAGTGTACCTGCTAGTCTGGAGGTGATGTAAGACAGGTCCAGGTCTCCTTTAGCATAACTGAGACAGAATAGGACACAGATTTAGATGCATGAACACAACAGACCTACACAACAAGAACTAAAAGAACATCTAGATTACAGGCTAAACCTCAACAAAAAAACCTGTCGACAGGCTTGTATCAAAACTCAACTAGTCAACAAACCTTATTACAAACTTTGCAGAAATCTAGGTCTAAAGGCAAAGGCAAAGACTTAAAGGAATAGTTCACTCAAAAATGAAAAGTGACATATTCATTCTGATACATATACTACAAGTTATGCAATAAATTGATCAAAAGTGACAGTAAAGACCCTTATAATGTTACAAAAGGAATCCATTTCCAATAAATAGAGTTCTTTTGAAGTTTTGAACAGATCTATTCATTAAAGAATCCAGAAAAATGGTTTCCACAAAAATATTAACAGCATGACTTCTGAAGGATCATGTGACACTGAAGACTGGAGTAATGATGCTGAAAATTCAGCTTTGCCATTATAGAAATAAATTTCATTTTAATATATATATATATATATATATATATATATATATATATATATTATATATCAGAATATAAAACAGTTCTTTAAAATTTTTATTCTATTATTTCACAATATTATTGTTTTTACTTTATTTTGATCAAACTAATGCAGCTTTGGTGATCACAATAAGAGTCAGCTATATTTATTATACATAATCTTCAGAAAGCTTGGAATATAGTGTGATATATCATGGAATATAGTGAACTATTCCTTTAATATCATTTGAGGAGCAGCACTCACACGTATGGATTTAGTAGGCAGTTGTTTTAACTTTTAAGAAACTCTACTGATCAGGGTAATGCTTGGGCTGATGGAGCAGACTGTGGTTATGAACAAACAGTGAACAAAGCCATGAGATGAAGGTGGAGTGAAGTTCACACACCATCTCTGCACATACACACTTGTAACGCAAACATAGACACACAGGCACTGTCCCATAGTTACCTGGAGCTGCAAGGGGTTGGTGAATTGGGACCGAGAGACGTGATTCAGGAACCAAATGAACAAAACAAGACAATGAACAAAACAAAATGAAAGCAAAAAAGGGCCAATTGAGGAGGAAATAAACATGACAGACTTGTGGAGACGTGAGGGGGTAATTATTAAACATGATTAATAAATGCAAACAGATTATGGAAGGGGAGTGGAGGGGAATTTATGAACTGGTAGATCAGTGTGTGTCATAAACAAAACCCTGATTGAGTTTACCAAGAGATTAATGTCCGGTCACTGCAATTAGACAGATCAAATTTACCTTCTTATGAAGATAACCATGATCAAATCAACATGGACTCACAATTGACCCCATTTACATTTATAAATCTCATTTGTTTTGAGTATGATGCATAAGCATATGTTATATTTGTAAGAAAAACATGCAAAAAAGCAGGGCCCCAGACTAACTCATTAAAAAGAAATGGTTCATATGAGTCAATTACTCGTTAAATAGGATATCATGACTCACACGTTCATTGTGCAGGAATAATTGTGCAGCATGCATTGTAATGAGGTAGTATCCTGTCATATATTTTTTGCTTTTATTTTTTTTGTTTATTTTTTTTTAATTTGAGTCAGTGTTGTTATTGGTAACTAAAAATAAAACTATAAAAAATAAGTTCTGCTCACTGAAATAAAGCTGAAATAAACTAAGAACTAAAATGACCTAAATCACTAAAACTAAAAAACAAAATAGGACAATAAATAAATAAACACATTTCAACAAGAAAAAAATGAATATAAAATACATAAAATGACAAACTTAAACTAATATTAAAACAAAAAAAAGAAAAAAAAAACAATTAAAGCTAAATAGGAATATTTAAAAAATAAGAATGACAAAAGTCAAACTTACTACTAATAAAACTAAAATTAAATTAAAAAAACAATTAAAGCTAAATATGAATATTTGCAAAAAAATAATGACAAAAGACATTAAATTACTAATATTACAACTAAATTTAAATAAATAAACAATAAAGCTAAATAGTAATATTTACAATTCATTGTCATGTTTTGTTCAATAACAATGACAAAAAACAAAATTACTCAAATTAAAACTAAAAATATTTTTAAAAAATGACAAGAGACATCACATTTCAAAAAGTTAGACTAAAATTAAAATAAAATGAAAGCTAAATAGGTATGTTTTTTCTAAAGACATAACATTACTAAAAGTTAAAGCAAAATTAAAATGCAAATTGAAAATAAAAACAAACGCTAATTCAAATGTTAAACAAAATGTATTTATAAATTAACAATTCTCTTGCTTGCTCCTCCATCTTGAATGGATTTTGTCGTCACAATGCCATCTCTCTGTGAAGAACACATGTAATGCTACTGCAGAATTTGGCCAGGATTGGAAGCTAGCACAATTATTCTGCCAACCTTTTGAAACAGCCTTCGTGTCAGGACAGCGTGTCTTCGAGGCCTTAAGAAAAAGAGCCTCTGAATCTATTTATACTTGGAGCACAGACGTTGGAAAACATGCTCAAAGACAGCAGCGGGTGGCATTGTTTGTGAGCTAGATTAAGTGATACCAGATTAACCGCCAGCAGATTACTAGTACTCTCTCCACCACTACGACCTCTTCCTTCATTCGGCTGAATCTGTCAATGGCTCAGCGGAAAGAGATGCATCATAACGAAACCAAGGCAAGCCAAAACGCACTCGAGCAAGGCGTGCGCACTTGTTAACGTGGCATAGCCGCAGGGGTGTTTTACTGCATCGCTCACCTGGCCACCGACTGGATGACTTTGGAGGAAGTGTCTTTGATGTTGGTGAGGAATCTTTCGGTTCCTCCTTTAAGAATATCCAGGAAGCCTCCACCCATGGCAGGGTCTGTGTCATACACACCTGGAGATGTAAACACACACATAACCGCAGGCCAACGCTTGTCAAAAGTGCTTTTACAGGACAACAGTTTTGATGATTATATTTGACATATGCACACAAGAAATGTCTTTATGCAATGACTCACGATCATCTCGTAAAACTTGTCAAGAACAAAGAACTGTTCTGTACAACCCAAATGATCAGATCTAGCAGTTAGCTCACTCTGAAATGCCAAAGATTCATGCCATCAAACCTTGAAAGATATTTAAGAGTTTGGAAAACACTACTATGTAAACAACATGCATCTTCTGCTTGTTTCAGTTATATTGGATTTTCATGTTCCTAAAGGTCTCATAAAACATACAGACCGAGGCTGGTGGCTTTGCATGGTCAGCTTATGGTCTCTTCAGTCATGCAAAGTTGACCAAATTGCAATGGCTATATGTGAAATGTCCATCATCCTAGCATTTGAGTCTAAGATCTACAAGATTTCTGTGCCAAAATGATAACCATTTATTTAGAATGACATCTGCCAATACAGGCTAGTACAGACTGGTATAGTTTGTTGGTTCTGCTTCTAATATTTTATTATTAATTACATAGATAACATGACTAAATGCTTTTATGGACTAATGTATCAATGCATCCTTAATATCAAACGCCTACTCATACACCTTTGTATTGCAATGCAAAACCAAATATCTAACATAACATATATTACTATCCAACCAAAAAGTAACCAAGTAACCAAAAAAAAAAAAAAACCTAACCGAACTAAAAACAATAACAAAAAAATAATAATAAAAAAATGAACCAATGAACTAATAAACCAACCAATAAGTAACAGGAATAACTAGTAAAACTATACAATAAGGTATCATTCATTAACATTAGTTAACATAAACCAAAGCATTTATTCATATTAGTTAGTTAATTTCAACATTTACTAATATTTTTTAAAGAAAAAATATATTCAGAAGTCGCATCGATTAACATTAGTTAATGCACTGTGAACTAAACTAAATAAATACTATAAAAATTATTGTTCACTGTTAGTTCACAGTTAAATGTTAACTAGAGAAAATAATAAACAGTAATAAATAAATAAATAAATACCTCAACCAGCCAAAACTAACAAATAATTAAAAATAATAGCTAACAGACATTACAACATTAACAAACAAATAGACATTAACAAAATTTAATAATAATAATAATAATAATAATAAATAACAATAAATAAATAAATAAACAACCAACATTTTATGAACTATGCTAATATGCATAGATAAAAGAGATTATTTATATATAAAAGTCTTAAAGGTACAGTAGCAAAAACAACCTGCTTAATTTTCAGGGTCAGAGTGTAAAAGTGCTTTTTGGTCCTTTTTGGTCCAACAAATATTGTTTAACATTCTAAGTGGATTGTTGAAATTTGAAAAAAGAAAAGCTACTAAAAAGGTTAGAATTAGACTGTAGCTGAAATTTATACTGTAAATTAAGAAAGAAGATCGAGTGTGCAGTAATGTGAGTGGTATTTTATTATCACTTTCTGACTGTGTTCACTCAGAAAATCAGAGTAAACTCAGCAGATGGTGACCAGAGGGCCAATCCTCTTACAGAACGGACAGAGAAACCATCATTTGGGGTAAATATGGGGGCAGGGGTGTGTACGAGGCATTATCTGTTTGTGACAGTGTGATGGTAGGTGGAGGGTTACACTCCTGAAACATCACGCTGGCTGAAATATCATGGCTAGCTACATTTTGAAAATTAAGTTGGTTCCTGTTGATGCATCTGTCCACTGCTGTTCAAGTTACTTGTAAAACTAGCAGGCATGAGTGAGTGTCTTTATGCAGAAGCACTTTAACGCATTTGTGTGTGAAAGTCACGCAGATGAACTCGATGCTGTCTTAAAGAACTCATTCAAACTGTGTGTGCAGTTTTAACAAAAGTATAATGACATGACTGATGCTGCTGTATCCTGTCTCTTTCTAATAAAATCTAAAATACTCTTAGGTATGAATCTCTCACAAACAAAGTACATCTCATTACCACAAAAGCTGGTGGGCCTAAAGCCACAAATCATTGTTTACACAACTCAGTCAGTTCCTGAATACATCAATCTGTGGTATTAAGAGCTTTTCAGCTGTTTAACAAAGTGTACAATTAAAAGAAAATACAGCTGTGCCGGATACTGCTTGTGCATATTATTAAATGCTGCATGTTACTATTTGTAGAGGGGGACTGTGAGTTTTACTTTACACAGGCACTCACAAAGTACAAGACTCATAGCTGATGAAATATTTCACAGCAGAGTATATGTAGGCTATACTAACTAACCACCCAAAAACACATTAACACATAACCAAAAAAAAAAAACCCTAAAAACTAACCAACGAGCAAAAAGATTAATTGAAAGATCTAGCTAACATAACTAACAAACATTAACAAACCCAAACTACTAAGAATGACAAATACTAACACATATTAAAAAACAACTACAAGTTAACAAACAAAACAAAAACAAACAAAAACAGATGAGAATAACTAAAACAGTCATTAAAAAAACAAAACAAAACAAAAACTAAAAACAAGAACCAAAAAATAAACATGTATAAAAAAATAACTAACCAACAGTCAAAAATAACTAAATAACTAACAAAAATTAACAACCCAAACAATAATAAAAAAAGCTAGGCTATAGCTTGTAAAAGTAAAAATCAACAACAAACAAACAAACATGAATTAAAAAACCAACCAAGTAACAAGTCTAATTAAAGAAACAACTAAATAAATAAAACTAAACAACTAATAAGTATTCAAAACAAAAATAACTAAAAGTTAAAAACAAGCATTAAGGAACCAAAAATAACTAACCAACTAATAATAATAAGAATAACAACTAACAAACATCAACAAAACTAAAAATTAAACAAAAACCATCCAACAATAACTAACGAGAACAACTCAATCATTAAAAAAAACATAAAAATAAATACATGAGTAAAAAAATAACCAACCAACAAGAATAACCAAAGAAACCACTAAAATTAAGTAAATAACTAACAAACATTAACAAACTAAACAGCTAGAAAATCATAACTTTATAACTAATAAAAAACAAACATTAACAATAACCAACAACTCAAACAATAAAAACTAACAAGAACAGTTAAAACAAACATTAATTAACAAACAAAAAACAACCATCTAATATAAACAATTAACAAACTATATGCATGCTATAGAACTGAAAATGTAAAAAGGCATAAAAAAACAAATAGATACTTCCAAACGTAATGCATGTAAACACAGGATGTCAGCGCATCAAAAGATCCTACGACAAGATAAGAGCCAACAGCTCGCTCTTCGCTGCTAGACTGTTCACCTTTACAATACGTTTGTAAGATAGCGTGACATCAGTCCAGACAACAGGTCATAACAATTACAAAGGGAGTGTGACATATTTGAATAAAAGGAAGCTACATATCTACTAGAATGAAAACAGCTTGCCAAAAATCGAGCTGAAGGTAGAACTCACCAGCATTGTGTATGTTGTTTATCTGCGAGGGAATCTGCGTGCTGTTGTTCCCGAACCCTCCGTTCTGCTCCAGGAGCTGTAGGGATTCATAGCCATCATACACAGACTTCAGACAGTAGTATGAACTTAACAGACTCATCAGGACGACAGTCCACTGCACACACACACATAAGGAGCAAAGCAGGAGACCAGACTCCAGAATACACACGCTAGTCAGTAACGGCAGAACATCTTCTGCAGCTTCTGGCTGTTGGTGGTAATCACTTTAATCCAGAGAGAAACCCCTTCTTAACCCAGATCAGACGCATCTAAAACCGCCCTCTCCACCATGTGTGCACACAGAAGCATAACAGTGACACTCGCACACAAACCCTGCTCTTAACTAGATCATTCACGTGCATTAATCCAGGAATTATTAATCCAGGAACGGAAGATTTGTTAGTCGTTGTTTGAGCTGAGACAGCCTTTGTACTCCCTCTTGTTTACCAGTCTTTCCTCTGTTTCTGTCTTATGTAGTGAGATCAGTGGCCATTAGGTCAGAGAGAAAAAGAGGGATGAGATGCTGCTTTGTCTCCAGGAGGTCATGGAGGGAGGAAGGAAAGGAAAGAACGAGAGAACGCAAAAGGAAGAGTGTGGCGGCGTCTCTAAATGGCTCTTCAGAGAGTTGTGATCAGTATGTGGGACTCTGCTCGTCTCTGTGGGTGTGTGTATGTGTCTGTGTGTCAAAGAATGAGGGGTTTGTTTCAAATGAAGCACAAAAAGAGACTCATTCAACCAACCGAACCAGTTGGGTGATCAAACAGAAGCTCTGAAGGAGAGATTATGAAAATCAATATGAATTGAAACTAGTGGTAGATTGTTATAGGCTTTTCAATCAATGGCTGATGCTGATATTTAGATATTTATATTGTTGATATATCTATATCTATCTATCTATCTATCTATATGGGTCAAAGACGTAAAGATGTCTGCATCAAAAGAAATTTACAAAAATGATTTTATGTCCATAGAAAGCACATTAAATGTAAGTAAAGTGTCTACTTTTAAGGTTTCAAATAAGTTTTTGGAGAATAAAATGTCAAAATTTGGTTGAAATAATGTTACATTGTCATTCAGTGTAACACAATATTTATGTAAAAAAATCAAACAACATGCTTATTAAAATATATAAAAGAATAAGGGAGCATATTAAATTTTATTGTGTTTTAAATGAGTAAAAACAATCTTACTGACAAATAGGCAAAACCTAGGATAGTGGCAAATTTAAAAAAATGTAAAATTACAACTAATTAGTATCTGGGGTGAAAGTAATTAGTCTTTTAATATGTCATAAATTGATTTTTGTTGTAAATATGCCTGACAAGACTGTTACACTGAATGACATTTTAGTGGGTGTCTTCTGTAAATCAGGGAAAAATGTATGATATTTATTTTGTGCGCAGAAAAACAAAAACAAAATTGTAATTGAATTAAACAGAAAACGTTTAAATTTACGTTTATAAACGTTTAAAAAAACAACAACAATCAAAGCAGTATTACACTTATTGTTTTTATAGTTAAACCCTTTTTCGTCTTTGACCCATATATATATATATATATATATATATATATATATTAGGGATATGTATCTCATGTGTATCTCATGAGGCAGATACGATACGCATCTCGAAGCATAGCCAACGATACGATACGATACATTAAAAGATACATATGAAGCAGCTACCGATGTGATGCGATATGCTTCACCCCTATTACGATGCAGTGCACTCTGATTTCGATTCGATTCAACACAATGCGATCCGATGCAATGGAGAAAATATGATCACTTTTAATGCCTCAAGGCCTGTTTCATAAAACAAGTTTACCAAATAAGCCAGGCTTATTTCAGATAGTCTGACTCATTGTCAAATGATTTGGCTCCATAAAGAAAATTTAACATAGGCCTATAACAACCTTAGTCACTGTGGCAACTTATGATGGGAAACTAATCTGGTCTAAAGCAGGTTAACTAAAAGCAGGTTCATCTAACACTGACCAATAGGAACACAATGATATTACCACTCTCACACATACTATTATTTGATTTTTAGTTTTTTTTTTTTTTTTACAGTTTACAGTTTACAGTTACTAGCCATGCAGCCTTTCTCTCTGGTTTTATGACAGCTGTACCTTTTATAGTTTGCAGAACAGATAGCAGAACATTGGAACATTACAATCTAAAATTGCTCTTTAAAGTATCAAAATAACTAAATTAAAATTTTAAATCACTGAATTAAAAATGAAAATAAATAATAAAGAAAATGACTATATTTTAACTGCTATAAGAAACACACATTAACTCATTTGAGCTTAGTAGCTTAATTAGTACTGTACTAGCTTAGAAATGAGTTAATGATTTACCCATTACAATAGTACCCAGTTACTGCTATCATAAAAATTAGGGCTCCACGATAAATCGCATGCAATGTTTAATGCGCATCTCGTCAGTAAAGCTGGTTCTGTAATCAGCGGTAAATTTCCATCATGTGCGTGCTTCCACATAGAGCAGCATTTACTACACAGAGCCGTATTCACTGACAAGCTGTGCAAAATTGTGCAATCATGAACGTGGTTTTGCGCAGCTTGTCAGTGAAATGGAAATTTACAGCTGATTACAGAACCGGCTTTACTGACAAGATGCGCATTAAATATCGCATGCGATATTTATCGTGCAGCCCTAATAAAAATACACTTAGTTTTAAAATTCTACAAAAGACACATTTTATGTCCTACAACAAATATTTTAGCAAAAGGCATGCACGCAGCAGCGCTCTTTCACTCTCGTAAGCCTCGCCCACTCCCAACAGCAAAATGGATATATTTGCATGACTTTCTAACATTTACAGATGAAAAATATACTTGTGACATGTCAGTTATGCACTGAGGAAAACACAACATCTCAAATGCATTAAACAGCACAAATATATTTGCTGATTGCCATGTTGAATCGATTTGATCCATGATCGACATTAAGGGCTGCTTAAGAATAAGCGTGCACAAATTAGTGAGATTGTGTGAACTTAATTTGTCGTTTATGGAACCACTTTAGCCCTGATTGCTTTGTTTGGTTATTTCAGTCAGGTTTTGAACTTTAATCCCTGTTTTTCCTCGAGTCTCTGTGGTGTTGTGATTCGTCATATTCACGCAGCAGCGTTGATGAGACTGAGAACGCACTTGAGAAACAGTTTAGAGAGGAGAACTCAATCTACATATAAAATATTGGTCACAGATTATTGGTCACTTTCTAAATAATAAAAGTATAGCGCATCCACTAGTAATTATATATAAATAAATCGGTTTTTACCAATGCAAATATGTTAGAAACAATGTATTGCGATATAAATGACAACTTGTAGCCAGTGCACACTTTTTAAACCGATGCATCGCATCGTTAACTTTTTATGCCGATGCACACATTCATGGTGTGTGTGTGTGTGTGTGTATACTAGTGCTGTCAAAGTTAACGCGTTAACGCAAATTCATTTTAACGGCACTAATTTTTTTAACGCGTGATTAACGCAGCGCGTATTTTCTGTTTGACCCATGGCCCAACCCGTAGTTGCAGAAATGGAGATGCACAGTGTTGCAAACTTAGCAACAGTGCAGACCCCTTTAGTGACTTTTTTCCCTTCAAAAAAGCGCCCAGACCTTATTTAGATTCTGAGAATAGCCGGTACAGCCACGCGAGCGCAAGGTCTTGCTCTCCCAGCGTGCGCACACCTCCCTCAATCACAGCACAGCTATTGTCTTTATCTTATGTGTATTTGATTTCATCAGACGGGGGCTCGATTATCATGATTTTTTTGTGCAGATTAACATCTTGGAAGAGAGAGCTGGTTATGTTGATCGCGTTTATGGATCGCATTTCAGTCACTATTTCATATTCATTCCGTTGTCTGACAACAGAAACAGTAAAATATACCAATTAAAACAGTTTTATTGAGAATTTAGCTTCATCAAAATACAGTGGGCACAGAGAGGCAAATAAATGTAATAATAAATAATAAATGTACATTTAGCATGTTCAGAAGAAGTGAGCTGCCCTGTCTTGCAAAAATGTAAACAGGATTGTGTAAGTAAATTGCTCAGTGCAATGAAAGAGAACTAATGGGAACCTGGTATTTCTGTTTTCGTGTGTCTAACAGACATGAACAAGTTCTTTGAAAAATATCTATGACCTTTGAAACATGTCTAGTCTTCATGCTCTATGTTGACTATGGTTTCATTAATAATCATGAATTAATAATAATTCATGAAGCATCCATATTTATCCATGCCCATGTTGATTAGAGTATTAAAAACTTGAAAAGTAGTTATTTAAGGTACATTTATAACAAATAAAAATGTGCGATTAAATTGCGATTAATCGCGAGTTAACTCATGACAATCATGCGATTAATCGCGATTACATTTTTTAATCGATTGACAGCCCTAATATATATATATATATATATATATATATATATATATATACACACACACACAAATATATATACACACACATATACATACATATTAGTCCTGTCACTCGATTAAAAAAAATTAACTAATTAATCGCACATTTTTCTGAAACTAATCGCGATTAATCCCACCTAACATTGAAGTTTTAAAAAATAATTTTATATTGCAATAATTTCACATTCAATCTTCAAATTAATGTACAAAGAACATAGAGACAGTATATTTTTAATATTTGTTTAATGGCATCTTTATTTTTATGACTGAAGGCCAGTATCACTGATACCAATTAATACTGATTTCCCTATAAAACCGGTTCCCCCTAACTGACTACCATTGACTAGCCATTCAGCTTTAGATTATAATTAAGAGCTATCAATTTTAACATTTATTAGACTTTAAAAATAACTTCTAATTTAAGTGAACTTAAAACAATCTTCACATAAACTCATTATAATAAATGTCATATCTACCTGTGCCCCTCAGCAGAAATATACAGAAATTGAATAAAGTTATCTAACACTAAATTCTAAAGTAAATACAGATGAATCCTTAAAACTATAAAAGTTATTGATTTCCTCTTTTTTCTTTTGTTCTTGATGAACAGACATCACAGCAGCTGGTTATGAGGTTGTTTTGGCTGCTGTTTCTTTAAGAGCTGCTGCTACGAACATGACGTAGATCTGACACACATCGTGTTTTCTCTCACCTCTACCTTTTCTGACCCATTTCAGGTCGGATCCATTTCACTCTCTTCTAATGAGCTGACGAGTTGAATCGAGTGTGTTAGACGAGGGAGACAGTGCTAGGATGCGTTTTGAAAACCATTTCAGAGACATGTTCTTAATGTAAATTATATATAACATATTACATGCACGCACAGTTTTATGGCAGCTTTAATCGCCTTTTTATTAACTTCTTGACTTAACTGATCACGACATTGCATGCTCGTAGTTTCTTTCACGATTTGATATGAAATGATACAGGCTATGCGTGCACCGGCACCTTTGTGCGTGTATTGAAGCGCACGCGCTGCGAGCACAGTACTGTTTCCGCGCTCGTTTCACTCACGCCTGACGGTGAAATGAAGTTGAAGTGTCTGAAACGTCTCCTGTTTGATGTGCTCGTAAAGACGTTCTGTGACTGAATAAATGCACTTGTCAAGAAAAAAAGAGACAGAATTAGCAGTTATGAGTGGGGTGGCCAACCCTAGGCCCCGCCCCTGCGTTAACGGCGTTAAATAATTTTAAAGCGTTAAACTGAAAAAATTAAACGCCAGGCGATTAATTTTTTCAGTTTAACGCTTTAAAATTATTTAATTTATATATATATATATATATATAAACACACACACATATATACACACACATATACATGCATATTAGTGCTGTCAATTGATTAAAAAAATTAACTAATTAATCGCATTTTTCTGAAACTAATCGCGATTAATCCCACCTAACATTGAAGTTTTAAAACATAATTTTATATTGCAATAATTTCACATTCAATCTTCAAATAATAATTTCACAATAACTTCACAATAACTAGTCTCTTGCATCACATATTTAGCATGACACCTACAAACGGCCACCGAAGACTTGATCTAAGAGACCGTCAAAACAAATTAGGTTTTTGGTAGATGGTTTGTACCTCAGTAATGGGTGATTTTGGGTTGACGTTCCTGGCTGCAGCGATCTCCTGCAGTTGGCTAACAAGCTCACTGATTGACAGTCGCTCATCTGGGTTGATTTTCAACATTGATCCTAGAACAAACACACAAGGCTTTTGAAACCCAACAAATGCACAACAAAGGAAGAGGAAATGTAGTTTAGTTCCTGCAGGATACTTACGGATGAGCTGGTGAAAGACTGTGTACTTGGTGTCATTCTGAGGAATGTTGTATTTGCCGTTTACTATCTGGAGTTTGGCTCCCTCTTCAAATGGGTGCTGCTTAAAACAGAGAAGGTACAGGATGCAGCCCAGAGCCTAGGGAACAAACCAAGACTCTTTAAAAACACAACAAGGACAAGACAAAAAAAAAACCTGTTACACTGTATCCTAACCTGGCGATACGTGAAAAGTAATGCCAAAATGCATTTTTCACCAGGCTTGGACAAAAAAGTTTGCCTTCATAAGCTTTCATTCAAATTTTGCATCAACTTGCTTTGTCACTAAAACAAATTTCCTTATGAGCCTTCTTATTTTTCCAGTCTTTCCATATATTCAGCAGGATTTTCCATCTGAAATTAGCACCAAAAATGTAGAAAAAAGTCTGCAGATTATACCTGCGTCTGCTCATAACTAAACTAACTCACCCATATGTCTTGTTTCTCATTTATTGGGTAGTTGGAATAGAGGTCAATCATCTCTGGTGTCCTGTATGCTGGAGTCGTGTTTCTAGTAATCTGAGGGATTAAGAGAGAACCAAAAAAAAAAAAAAAAAAGGAACTGATTTATAGTTTAGTGGGTTTTATTTTAAAAGATTGCATGCATGAAGCATGTAAACACTTGTTGAACAATATGTACTACTGTTAAAAGTTTGGAGTTTGACAGATTTATTAAATGTTTTGAAAGAATTCTCATGCTCGCCAAGGCATATTATTTGATAAAAAAAAAAATACATTAAATATAGTTCACTATATTCCACGCTGTATCGCACTATATTCCAAGTCTTCAAAAGTCTGGGGTCTGTAATATTTTTTGAAGGAAGTCTCTTATACTCATCAAGGCTGCATTTATTTAATAAGTACAGTACAGTACAATAATAATTTGAAATATTATTAAAATTTCAAATACCTGTTATCCGTTTGAATATACAGTATTTTAATATCCAATTTATTCCAGTGATGCAAAGCTGAATATTCAGCATCATTACTCCCGTCTTCAGTGTCACATGATCCTTCAGAAATCATTCGAATATGCTGATTTGCCGCTCAAGAAACATTTATTATTATTATCAATGTAGAAAACAGTGCTTCTTAATATTTCTGTGGAAACTATGATAAAAAAATCATACTATTCCAAACTTTTTAACAGTAGTGTAGTTTTTATCAATGCTTTCAAACTGTTAATATTTTAGAAGAATAAAAGAAGAAAAACTTTATTACAAGCTTTGCTAGAAGGTTGTAAAATGCTAAAAACTGGTCCTAATTAGAATTAGCTGCTAACAAAAATGCATTGAATAAACACAAACAGGCATTCATGTGCAGAGAAATGGTGGGTTTTGTGCATTGCGTGGGTTTCAATTTACTACCAACAACTGACTTAAGAGGACCAGAAACCAAACAAACTAATTTAATCAACAAAACAATTAAATCAGTGAATGCTTCCACGGGAAATAGCCAGCGATTTTAATGCAATCACCGCAAAATATTTCTCTCTGGCCACGTAACAATGTAATCATTTCCACAATTATTGTGACAATCCATGAATCACAATCAAAACTATGACAAAACGAACCAATCATAGGACAGTGATGTCAAAGTGACGTTCACCTGGTATTAATATTTGTGTAGCACAAAGCTAGATGGACCGCTTGGAGAATGTCATTTGTTGTGTTTTTTACCTCGTCTTCCACCATTGATCTCTTGTGAGCAGACCAGCTGTAGTCTGGGTAATGTGCCACGGTGGTGGCGCTGCCAAAGTCACACAGCTTTATAGTACCCTGATGACTGATCAATAAATTCTCAATCTACAGAGAAGAAGAAATGTTATTGACCTATGTATGTATATATGTATGTATGCATGCATATATATATATATATATATATATATACACATGTGTGTGTGTGTGTGTGTGTATATATATATATATATATATATATATATATATATATAAACATTTTACATTTGTTTACATTTGTTTCTTTACAAAGAAACAAATACATAAATAAATTAAAAAAAAAAGTAACTAAAATATATTAAAATAAAAAGAATAAATATAAAATATAATAAAATATAAAATAAGTATTATTATTAACTATAAAATGAAATAAATAAAGGCCAAGAAAATGTGCTTATTAAATGAAATTAATTGTCATGAAAATAATGCTGCAATTTCTTTATGAATACATTTTTCTTTTGATTTTAGGGTGAAATGTTTTCAACAGATTCATACTAATGCTTTAATAAGCAATATTACATATAAGCTGATAAATAAAGTCTTCTCTGTTCATATCTTACTTTGATGTTCTATAAATAAACCATTATTAAAGGATTTAGCCTGTGGGGCTTCACCTTCAGGTCACGGTGTATGACCGGTGGAGACTGTTTGTGCAAGTGCTGCACAGCACGACATGACTGGTAAAAGATCTTCAGCACTGTGTCACATGACATGGGTCCTTTCTGCTCCACCTTCTTCACAAAATCAACCAGCTGGCCTGCAGGAAATAGAGGGCGGAGGCCAATGTGAACACAGGAAACCGACGCCAGTGCCAGAAAGTCAGAAGGAGAGAGTGGAATGTGTTAAGTCAGTCAAGAGCTTCCCTTTCGCTTTTATAAAAAGCAGTTTTAAATGTACATCAGAGATCATCTAGCAACAAAGTGTGTTAATGTGTGCTACAGGGCTGTCAAGAGATTAATGTGCAATTAAAATTTATTTTAAAGGTTTAAAAAAATTATATAAAAAAATGCTGCCATTTTTTTATATTTATCAGTGATGCACCAAACTTCAGCAACCAAAAAATCTGTTTGTCGAAACGGTAATGTTTTTACTATTTTTAATCTGTTGTCTTCATTATTTAAAGTGCCTCTATTATGGATTTTTGAAAATTACCTTTCATGCAGTGTGTAACACAGCTCTAAAGCCTCGTTCAGACTGTCAGCCCAAATCCGATTTTGTGCGTATCCAGATGGAATCTGATTTGAATAACTGACTGTCCACACAGCGTATTGCAACTGTTCATATCCCATTTGTGTGTCCATAAGCGCTCTGTCCTTTTTATGGAATGTGCATTGGTTTCTATGGTAATGCCGTTGCGCTGTTATGCCTACGCTAAAACAACAGTAACAGCAATACAGTTTGCAATCACAGATGTTGTCTTATGACAACATGTTGCCGTCACGGTTGCGCTGTATTATTTCATCTTGTGAAGCAGCAGCAGAAACGCAGGAAGCTGCAGTGTGCGGCTTTATTCCGTGATGCCGTATCCCTTTTAAAATTCAAAGAGGTACATATACTGGCAGTATATTGTGTTTTTCCGCTTGACTTCCACTTCGCAACAACACAAGCTTGTTTCAGCAAAGATGTTCAGCATGTTTTCTGCAAAAACGTCTGACGTGTTTACATTTTATGTGGTGTGAGGACGTGAAAAAGCTACGCTAAATCCGATCTGACCGGTCAGACTGAAACGGATTTCCAGAAATGTGATTTGAATAGGATTCCAAACCACATACGAATGTAGCTCGAAACGGATTTAGTTTGTTGCCTAACTAAATATGATCGGATTTTGCACAAAAATCGGATTTGGGCTGACAGTCTGAACAAGGCTTAAGTGAATGAAAACATCCTGCAAAGTTTTAATTCTGAAAGTGCACCGTGTATAAAGTTTTTGTCTCTCAAAAGAAAGTCGACACTTAATCACTGAAATGAGTCGTTTTTAAAATGAATCCCAAGCCATTTCATGTTGAGGTCAACATGAAACATTAGCATATTGCCCGCCCACTTGTTGGTCTTTTTGTGTTGGTCTGAATGAAAATGCAGATTGGTTCTTTGCCACTAGGTGCCACTTTTGGAGCAGTAAAAATAGCTGTTTCCCCGGTAACACTGTACACAAAGCAGCACTGCGCTCACGAACGCTGCTTTATCAGGCATTACAGGCATGATGAAATGAAAATGAGACCAATCACTGCAGATTAGCGTCACGCAAAAGGAGGGGTTTGGAAAAATGAATCGTTAAACGAATCGTTTAGGAGTCGTTGGGCAAATAAGGTAAAAATAAATGCATATTGTGAGCAGTGTTGGGCACGTTACTTTAAAAAAGTGATTAGTTATAGTTACTAGTTACTTCTCACAAATAATAACGGAGTTACATCATTATAAAAGTAACTTTCTGTGGGACAATGTGAGAGACACCAGTCAAATTCAAAATATTTTTGTAAATATTATCAACCCTCTACGGACACTAGAACCAATAAAATTGACAATAGAATCGCCATTGGCTAGTACATTTTTTAGTTTACTCGCCAGACTAATATAAAACGCACTAAGGATTAATGAGCTGCTGAGTTCATGAATATTAAATCACACGGTCTGCGTTCGCTCTAATTGATTTGCTGAAATCAAAACAGGGACGATAATAAGTGAGCGCCAGCCAATGAGATTGTCGTTTGCGCATTAGTTCCACCCACTACCATAGAAACTGGCAGTTCTTAAAAGCTGAGGAATTCCAAAGGAACTCCGTTATTTTAACTGGAAAATACAACAAAGAATATCATTTACATGTAGCACATCAATTCTGCATGTTATGTAAGACTCTCTCACTCTGTCTCTTTCTTTGCGTGTGTGAGACAAAGCGACGGCGAGTCATGTGCCTTCACACTAGAGTTTACGGTACGTCAAATACAGGTACATCGCACATCCATTCGGATGAACTGAAAAATAAAATTATAATAATATTATAATAAATTATAGAAACGCCACATTTTATTTTCAGTAACGGTAAAAGTAATTCGTTTGATTACTCGTTACTGAAAAAAATAACGCTTATTTATAACGCCGTTATTCCCATCGCTGATTATAAGACAACGAAAGTGTTTTTTGACCTTGCATGCATGTCAACCTGTTGTTGGGGACTCCCAAAACCAAAATATGAATGTTTCATTACCCATAATAGGGGCACTTTAATGTAAGTGTATATGCACATACACATACACACACACTTTTTAATTATGTGTGTGATACAATTAAAAAGTTTAATTAAAAACTGCCTCATGTGCAATTAAAATTTTTATAAACCAACAATTGTTTTTTTTTTTGAGATACATAAATTGCATTTTGTCATCCAATAGCTGCAAATAACAATACTTGTAAAAAGTGTGATCTGAATTTGAATAAATCATAAATAAATTGGTTTTTAAGAAGGGTTTTCTCCATCTTTTTGTGTACGTACCTCTACACAGTTCTGTAAGGATGAGGAACTCAGCCTGGCCCGTGTCCGACTCTTCTTTACTGATGGACGCAGCGGAGCAGAACTGCACAATATTGGGGTGACCAGACAGCTTTTTCTACACAGAGCACATGGAGAAGCAGGTTAACCATTCTATAGCTTTTAAAAAGGTTTTATTTTACTGGGTAATAATGCTCCTATTTGTTTTAGAAACTGGTGACAGAGAAATGCTGCTATAAAGATGTGAGAGATACAAGGAACATCTTTGAATAACTAGGCATGAAAAAGATGCCAAATTATAGCACTGTGTAATAATGTAGTTTATATTTGTAGTAAATATTTTTAATTATTACCATGAAGCAGATTTCCTGAATGATGGCTTTGTTCTTCTCCTCTTCATTGGAGAGAAGTCTCTGCACACAAACATACAAATAAATAAAAATCCAAACTATTTTCAGATCTTTCTAGAATCTGTTGTTGTGACTATTTAGCAAAGCACAAGGAAGAATTACCACAGAAAATGACAAAAATGCCTGAAATAAATGACAATAAATGCCTTTTAAGTGAATTTCCTAATTTTCTGTATATGTTATGTAATCTGTGATATCTAGTACTTTATGGCTTTGAACAACTTGAGGTAAATGGATGATGTGTCAAAGTTTTTATAATGTCAGTGCTATTTTAGTAGTATTTATATACTATTACAGCATTCACTAACATAGTTTTTATTAGTATATTTTATGCTATACTATATTTTAGTAATTTTGTTATGGGCTTTTGTCATTTTTAATGACAATTAATATAATATTAAAAATATTAAAAATATTTATTTTTGTTTCAGCTATAGCAATTTTAGACATGTACATAAACTTATACATTTAAGTTAGTTTCCAAGGCAACATTGCAAATTTCTATTTAGTTTTTTTAATGTTTAAGTCTAATATGAATTTTATTTTGCTTTAGCTTCATTTCAATTATAAAAGATTTTTAATTTTATCTTACAATAACAGCACTATTGTACGACGGCGTTTTAGTGCCACCTTAAAAAATAAAAAAATCTAAAATTACGAGATTAAAGTCGAAATATTACGAGAATAAAGTCGAAATATTACGAGAATAAAGTCGAAATACTACGAGAATAAAGTCGAAATGTTTCGAGATTAAAGTCGAAATGTTACGAGAATAAAGTCGAAATGTTACGAGATTAAAGTCGAAATGTTACGAGAATAAAGTCGAAATATTACGAGAATAAAGTCGAAATGTTTCGAGAATAAAGTCGGAAAAACTACGAGAATAAAGTCAAAAATATTATAAAATATTATAAAATATTAAAGTTATAATATTTTGAGAGTATAGCCTATATTGCGCATGAAAATGGCCCGCATTGAGAGCACCGGGAGAAGTTGCCAGGTCACCGAATTGATTTGAATATTGTTGCGGCCGAGCGGCCGCTTCATCTTACTGGGATGCGGAAGAGTCAATTTTAAGGACTCGCAGAAACAGCTTAATATCAAGAATATGATATTTATTAAAAGACTGAACAGGAACAACTGTTTATCTTAACATCAGCTCACACACTCAATCGACGTCGGGGGCGCTGTAGTTCTCTTATTTAACCCTTTTTTTTAAATACACTACAAATATATGTGGGATTATTAGCAGAAATCACAGCATGTGTCATACTCGCGGGGACAGTCACAGTATGCTTGGAAATAATATTTCATGTCTTCCATTGCATTCGTTATTTGTAGTGCGCCAGCCACCCAATAGCAATAGCTTAAGCTTTGTGCTTTTAGTACTTTTAATATAAAACAAAGTCTCAGCTTTCAAAATCAGTTTTATAGCGAAACACAAATTATGTGACTTACAATAATGTGATTTTCAAGCTCTTTAATGTGGCGTGACAGATTGCTGTATTTATGTGAATCAATTCAGTAAATTGTGAAAATTCCACCGCCTACTCCACAAAAACATCTGTGGCGTCCAAACTTTCATTCCTCACATAACCTGTTTAATTAAACAGCAATAAAACGATCTACAGGTTGAAGTGGACTCAAATTTGTTAACATAAGTTATATTGTTGTCTTTTCTACTGTAAACGTGACTATTCACAAACTGTTTTATTCTTGGTATAAACTGTAAATGAGGACATAATATTTAATGCTTTCCATTCATTATTTGTAGGGCGCTGAGAAGCCACCCCAGTAATCGCAACTATTTTGTGCTTTGTTGCTTTTACACAAAGTCTCAGCTTTCAAAATCAGTGTCAGTTTTATAACAAAATACAACTTATAAATGTGTTTTTGCTCTTTATTTCATGTTTATAGCAAGATATAAAAGTGAAGGAACATCATAATGCATGAAAAAAAACAAACAAAAAAAAACAGTTTAGCCTATTTTAGAATGAAAATAATGTCTCGTAGTTCGTTATTGTAATCGGAAAGATCATTAACTCACATGCCACTTGACAAACACATTATTGCAATATAGCCTACATATTGTTTGTATTTCGCTATAAAACTGACATATTTTGAAAGCTGAGATTTTGGAATATCTCCCGGTGCTCCCAATCCGGGCCATTTGCATGCGCAAAAGGCTAGAATAGCCTATCTCAAAATATTATAACTGTAATTTTTATTCTCGAAACATTTCGACTTTATTCTCGTAATATTTCGACTTTAATCTCGAAACATTTCGACTTTAATCTCGTAACATTTCGACTTTATTCTCGTAACATTTCGACTTTATTCTCGTAACATTTCGACTTTATTCTCGTAGTATTTCGACTTTAATCTCGTAATATTTCGACTTTATTCTCGTAACATTTCAACTTTATTCTCGTAGTATTTCGACTTTAATCTCGTAACATTTCGACTTTATTCTCGTAGTATTTCGACTTTATTCTCGTAATTTCGACTTTATTCTCGAAATATTACGACTTTAATCTCGTAATCTTAGATTTATTTATTTTTTTTACGAGGCACTAAAACGCCGTCGTACTATTGTATGGTCGTTTATGGCAAAAAAAGAAAAGAAAAAAAAAAGCCCTAATAAAGATTCTTAAAAAAATAAAAATTTAGGGGGGGTAAATATTGCTATTTGAAATAACAAGAATTAATTCACTTCTATGCAGAGCATAATTAACTCTTTAGCACATATAATGGCAGTCAATATTGACTTCAATGTAATAATCTGAATGTTAACACATTTTATGTGATGACGTCATCATACCTTGAGCGCATAGTCCTTACTGCTGCCCAAATCCTGGGCTTCATACACAAACGCAAAGCCACCTATAAGAGAGTAAATATATTACATCATTAGGTTTATTTTATGTTGACTGGGATGGCACCAATCTGAGTAAGGATTTTGGCAGATCCAGTTTTGCTGACTTGGGATTGTGGTACCAACAGGACGTGAGACAGACTCATTTCCGAATATATAAGTAGACTTAAAGGGAAGAAAAACTTTTCTGAGCTTCAATAATTCACAACCTTTCCAGCACTACAAAATTCTCTTTAAACGCAACATGAATGATTCAGTCTTCTAGAGAGCATGAGTAACATACACACAGAAAGAAACTTCTGCCCTCAGCAGCCATTATTCAACAGAGTGAATGAACTCATTACAACTGCATCTATGACACCACACAACATTAATGAATCACTGATCTCAGCAAATAACCTTTTTACACAACATTTCATCATCACCAGTAAGTGCTCTGGAGAAAATACTACAAATGGATTTAAAACACAGATCTAATTGACATTACGTGGCTGAAATAAAAAAAAGGAACTAAACAGAATAGGGGCCAGTTGCATAAACTTAGCCTCTAGAGAACTAGTCTGAACTAGTCTGACCAACTAGCAATTAGCCAAGAGGTAATCAGTCTTACTTTTCAGCTTTAAATTAGATCAATCTACGTTTATGCAAGACTTAAAAAAGTTATGACCAGTCTTCAAAAAGAAAAATAGATGACTAACTTGTACGACTAGTCTAAGCATTTTATGCAACCAGCTACAGGTGTTGAAATCTTAGTCTTAAGACTACAATTAATAATAATAGTAAAATAGTAGTAAAATATATAATAATTAAAAAGAAGAAACATTGTTGACAAGCAAATTATGATAAAGTGGAATATTGCAATTTTCAACTTTTTAAAAAAATTAATTAATTTATTTATTTCCATTTATCAGTAGAGTGAATTAGGGCTGCAGCTAACGATTATTTTTATTGTCGACTAATCTATCGATTATTTTTTCGATTAGTCGACTAATCTATCGATTATTTTTCAATTAATCTATTTATTATTTTCTTATCAGTTGATGAATTATTTAGTTAAACTATCAATAAACAATAACAGTAACTTCTGCTATTAATCTTTTATTTTATTCAAATGTTTTCTCATCATTAATACTTAACAAAAATAAATAATAACAACAAAGAAAGAAGCAAAGAAAGTAAATAATAACAATAAATAAAGAAAGACAAGAAAAGAGAGAAAAAGAAATAACAATAAATAATTAATAAAAAATAAAAATTTAAGAAAGAAAATAAATAAAAAATAAGAAAAGAGAGAAAAAGAAAAATAATAATAAATAATTAAGAAAAAAGGAAAAGAAAGAAAGAGAGAGAATTACAGGGCAGTGATACAATCAATAGAAATGCACATTATGGCTGCATTCACAGTTACTGTTTGGGACTGACAGCAGTCGCTTACAGGTGAGAGACTTGAAATGTTTTATTTATTCATCAGATTAAAACATCTGCTTGAATACATATCTGTATGAATGAACAGCTGAAGTCACAACCACATTCAGGACACCAGAGCAACAGAATCAAAAATGGCGTCATAACACCGGGAAGTTTTACCAAAGTTGACAGCCCGTTTTTAAATAAATGAGCCCAGTCGAGGCTTGTCCTATCCATCACACAGTTAAACTACTAACAATGACTTTAAACGCTTTGTTAGCGAGTGCAGATAGCGCATTTGGTGCACGCGTCTCAGATCTCGCGCAATTGCTCTGACGGCAGCTCCAGTGAATCTTAAGATGAACGCAAATCATTTCTCCGTCTCTGTGAGTGCATTAAACCCATCATGATTATATAGGCAACTCGATGTCCCGTGGTGTTCCGTTCATTCAGGGCAGCTTTGAATGCGGTTGTGAATCCTGACAATGTAAAGGCGTCAGTTCCTCTATATGCGGTTCTGACGGTCGTATAATAATAGAATGCTCTATGAACGCTCTATGAAGTGAAGTGATGTTGCCATACTAGCCTTTACCTTCTGCTCTAGAGTCTTGTTTGTGTTAAACATGGCAGAAAAACAGTCTTAAGTAGGGATAACTGCAGGCTCGCGCAATGGGCGTGGCTAAAGGTGCGATGCATCGACGCACTCCATGCTAATCGACGTATTTTTATAATCGACGTAATCGATGACGTCGACGAATCGCTGCAGCCCTAGAGTGAATGCTGAATCAATAACTGAAAAGTGTAAATAAGCAAAAATAGAAAAGTGTGAATATGTCAAATGAATATGTCTGATTATGAGATTATCATCTCTACCCAAATAGCTATTTGGTAATTCAATAAAATTCAAATAAATTTAAAAAATAAAAAGAATTAAAATATTTTATTTGTTTCCCTGTATGTCATGCAACCATTAAAGGGATACTCCACCCCAAAATGAAAATTGTGTCATTAATCACTTACCCCCATTTCGTCCCAAACCCGTAAAAGCTTTTTTCGTCTTCGGAACTCAATTTAAGATTTTTTAGATGAAAACCGGGAGGCTTGTGACTGTCTCATTGACTGCCAAGTAATTACCACTGTCAAGGCCCAGAAAAGTATGAAAGACATCATCAGAATACTCCATCTGCCATCAGTGGTTCAACCGTAACGGTATGAAGCGACGAGAATACTTTCTGTACGGAAATAAAACAAAAATAATGACTTTTATTCAACAATTCGTCTCCTCTCTGTCTCTCCGCATCACCGTAGCACCATTTTGGACATTATCCACTGAACGCAAACTGCGTACGCTCTTCTGTATCAGCCACAACACAGGGATACGCTATTCTACATTATTTACGCTTTGATTTGAACGAAAATATCGCATCCTTGTGTTGCAGCTGATACAGAAGAGCGTAAGCAGTTTGCGTTCAGTGGATAATCTCTAAAATGACGCTACGGTGACGCGGAGAGACAGAGAGGAGACGAATTGTTGAAAAAAGTCGTTATTTTTATTTTCTTTGCGTACAAAAAGTATTCTCGTCGCATCATAAAATTCAGATTGAACCACTGATGGCAGATGGACTATCCTGACGATGCTTGTCATACTCTTCTGGGCCTTGACAGTGGTAATTACTTGGCAGTCAATAAGACAGTCACAAGCCTCCCGGTTTTCGTCTAAAAAATCTTAAATTGAGTTCCGAAGACGAACGAAGCTTTTACGGGTTTGGAACGACAAGGGGGTAAGTGATTAATGACAAAATTTTCATTTTGGGGTGGAGTAACCCTTTAACTGTCATTAGATTAGAAATGTGAATGTGAATGTGAGAACATGTCATTAAATTATTGAAATACAAAATTAAAATCTCAAAGGGTACTTCAAGTAAATATTTTAGGTCACAGGTGTTCAGCTGTCTGAAAAAAAAAAAGATTACACTGACTGATTCTTAAAGTGAAGAACAATAAAATACTGTAAGTATGGCTCCATGAACAGATGTTGACTGTGTCAGGTGTGTATGTCTTTACATGAACAAAAGTGACAATGCCAGGTATTTATGGACACTTGTGAAACAATCCTCAAGTGACCAAAACGGCCTGTAACCATGGCAACGGGTAAATGAATACCAGCGGAGGCCCGAGTCAGGCTGCACGAATCAAAAGAAGCTTTCCAGTTTCACATTACAGTGCGCTGACATTCACACGCACCACGAATTTACAAAGAACGGTACAAAACAAAGTGACAGAGGAAGAGCAAGAGACCTCAGGTAAATATAAAGCATACTAAGCCATAATGATCTGGACTGTTCTTTTCAAATGAAAGACTTTTCTGGACACAATTTCCAATAATAATGACCAACATTACAGTCCACTGTGATACATAAACAATACCAGGTCAGATACTTTATCATTTAAATGATGCCTTTATTCAAAGACACATCATACAGAGAGGAACCTGAGGTTGATTGTTCATGGATCATCAGTTGCAGAGTTCAAACTTCCAACTTTTGCTTACCAGCCTAGATTCTCTAAACACTATGCCTCACCACCACCATGCAAACCATTCCTGTTCACCCAGAATGCACTCTGTTTCCATTCAGGGCCTGTAGATGTCAACACACCTGAGCAAAGTGAAAGTCAATGATGGGATGGAGTTACAATAGTATGAGCAGTTATGGACATGTTACTGTCATAACCCAACAGATTTCAATAGGTCTGACCAAAACACTCCACTTTGACAGACAATAATTTAAATATCAATGAACATCTATTTATTTCTTTAAGTAGTACAACTATTTGCACTTCATTTTTTTTTTTTTTAAAGAAATCAATACTTTTATTAAGCAAGGATGTCTTAAACTGATGAAAAGTGAAAGTAAAAACATTTATAAGTTACAAAAGATTTCTATTTAGGCAGTCGTGGCCTAATGGTTAGAGAGTCGGGCTTGTAACCTGAAGGTCGCTGGTTCGATTCTCGCACCGGCAGGAATTGAAGGTGGGGATTGTGAATGAACAGCACTCTCACCACCTTCGATACCATGACTGAGGTGCCCTTGAGCAAGGCACCGAACCCCTAATTGCTCCCCGGGCGCTGGAGCAATGGCTGCCCACTGCTCCGGGTGTGTGTTCACGGTGTGTGTGTGTGCATTTGTTCACTACTCACTGCTGTGTGTGTGCACTTGGATGGGTTAAACGCAGAGACCAATTTCGAGTATGGGTCACCATACTTGACAATACGTCACGACTTTCACTTATTTCAAACACTGTTCTTTTGAACTTTCTATTCATCAAAGAATTCTGGTTTCCACAAAATTATTAAACAACACAACTGTTATCAACGTTGATAATGATAAGAAATGTTTCTTGAGCAGCAAATCAGCATATTAGATTGGTTTCTGAAGGATCATGTGACACTGAAGAGTAGTAATGATGCCGTTTCAGTATTATTGTAAATGGCTACAGTACTAATATGTGACATATTAATAATATGACAATTAACAGTACTAATTAGTATTAATATGTACGGAAGCCATGCATTTCTGCCATGGAATAAAAAATAAAAATTGCAAAATCGTAATTGCAACTTTTTATCTCACAATTCTTACTTTTATACTCGTTATTCTGAGTATCACACAATTTTTTATTTTGTGGCGGAAACAATTGCAAGATGTAAGCTCAAAATTTAGAGAGAAAAAAAGTCAAAATTGTGAGATATGCACTCAGAATTGTGAGAAACATTTTGCAATTTTGATAAATAGAAGTCAGAATTGAGAGAATTAATCTCAGAATTCTTGCTTTTTTGAAACAAAGCCAGAATTTTGAGAAATAAAGTTGCTATTACGTTTACATTTTTATCCCATGGTGGAAACAGACTTCCATAAACATTTATACCATGGTACTACCACGGTACATTTTATAAAGAATGAATCCCCTAACAAAACATTCCAGTGATACCACCATTTTTTTTTTTTTTTACACATATCATGTCAATACCATTGTGTATGAATACAGTCTGTACACAGGTGCATATATATATATATTTAAATTAAGATCAGTTAAAACATACATATGAACTTATGGAATATGAATATTAACGTGACTATTCATACAGATGTGCTACTGACGGAATATAGCAAATACATATACCCGAATGCCTCAAAAACATACTGATGAACATCTAAAATATATGAGTTCATGTCAGGTGTATCAGAGCCAAGTGACTTGCTAACAACTTAGCCAGCTAGTTTGAGTCCACTGTCATTAAACTATAATCACAGTTATACTAAACCTAATGTTTATATATGTGAATAAGAATATATCACGCATATTTTCCATTCAAATTTAGAGCTGTTTTAAATAAAATACATGTTAGTATCTAAAGCAGGGGTTAGCATGACTAGCCTAGTGCTATTTTGAATGAATCTTTTACCTTCCGCGATGACTCGTTTGATCCGGAGCTTGAGATCCCCGAGCTCTACTACCTGCCCGACGAAGTCGTTCTGATCCCGGCTGGCGGCGGCTCCGGATCCACCGGGCCCGGCCAGGAAATCGAGCGCTGACTGGAACAGGGACATTTTGTCCCTCTTTTTCTGTTGCGCCTATTAACCGGAACCGGCACCGGATGGGAGAGCAAGTGCACTAACTCAGCTAGTGGCGTAACTAGAAAATAGAGCGCTAATTTGGATTTGAAACTCTCTTTTCTAGCATGAAAACATCTCGAGTTCTGGTTCCGAGCGACCTGCTCTCTCTCAGCTGTATTTCCGCAAGGTGCTGACGTGGGGCGCTGACGTCACGCACACATGCACACGAGTTGCTTTCAAACTCTGCTCTGGTTTGGCAGGTCTTTCTGTCTGTCACATCTGAATTGTACGTGACTAAGATGGTTGGAAGTCACTGAATTGTAGGTTTTTGAAATGCACTGAATTCCATTCATCTATCAAAGTCTTGTCAAATTTTAGACTAGTAAATGTCTCAAATACTGTTGTTATGTAGCTACAAGTGATGGCATCAGATAGTAATAAGGAAATTCATGTATCATGGTTTTTACATGGTAACACCACAGTACATGGTCCCACACCCAGAAACATTCCTTTTGGTATTATACCTTTACAGAAGAAGTACTGTGGAGAGCAGTTGAATGGTGAAGTTATGGTATCAGATGGCAATACTATGTTACTTAATATTTACTGTATATACAGTGTCACATGTCCAAAATACAATGGTAAAATTCCATGGTACTTTTATGATACTTTTGAAGTGTTGTTAATCAAACAAAAAGATTACAAAAAGATTTGACTTAAAAATAGATATATAAAAACAATAGGCTATATATAATAGGATATACAAGCAACATACACTGTACCAAACAATATATCGATAGCATACATCATAGTTTTACAGTCACTTAGAGTGTTAAATATTTGCATTATTCTCTCCCATACCAAAAAAATCATATAAGATTTAAATAGTAAAGTATCTGGTGTACTGCCTTAAATTTATGCTGATATTGTATTACAGTCATTTTCTACTACTGTGGAAAAAAATACTGTTAAAGTAACACTAAAATGGGGAAATAATCACAAATCATGTAAGATATTATTATGAATATTTATGGTGCTAAAACTGATGCTATATGGCTGCAAAATTAAATGACCTTACTTAAAAATTAACGTCTGGCACCAATTATATAAGTAAATTAGCGAAGTGTGCAATCTGAAGAATTATCATATTAATATTGTGTGTGCGTAAAACAATATTTCTTCTATTTTGTTTTCATCATAGAACAAACTCATCATAAAGCAGCAAAAATACTTAGTTGATTGAAACATTAACTTTATTTTTTTTTCTTCTAAAAAAAAAGATCAAATATACAGTTGATATAATTTATTATCCATATTGCTACATGGAAAGTAACTAGAAAGTTTGATCAGAAAGCTGTGATGGAATGGTTAAACTAGCTGAGGGTGAAGCCCAGGGGTTTACAGTGCTCTTATACGTCTCATAATAACAACAGTATAGAGAGAGAAGACATACATTCATCAGTTGAACTTTGAGGGACCTCAGATGCGACTTTAAAGCAAAGTGGTGCAGTTCGGGGCCTGTATATGTACAAAGCATCTCAACATGCACAACAACAACACTGTCCCATTTCAGTCACTATATAATACAACACAAATGACTTTGAGATGCACTTTGTCAACATGGCCCTTTTGGAGTAAGCAATTCAATACCACACAATGCAGCTGTTTTTTGTTTTGTTTTTTTCTGATCGAGTCAGCTATATGAAATTTAATCTGTACATATTACAAATCATGTTAGAAATAACGTATTTGCATAAAACAAGTGTTTTATAATTACAAAAAACATTCTGGGTCATTTGCAAAGCAGCATATTCATTTAAACAATACTTTGCTGACTGAATTGAGCACATCACTTATTAGTGGACGTGCATGTCAAAGACACAAGTATCTAAGTAATTGAAAAGTCTAACTCCATTCGTTCAATTCTGCTCCTACACCATCCAATCATTAAAAAAACAGTCCACTTGGAACACACAGTCCACAATGCAATGCGAGGTAGTGATACACAGGTACAGTTCACACTTTCATATCATGTTAAAAAAATCTAGATATATATATAGAGTGTAGAATGTGGTTGCCTACTCCTTGCCACAGAGAGGATTATGAAACAGTTCTTTGTGGTATCGAGGCTTGTTAGAAAAACGAAGAAAAAATGGCTGATAAAGATCTGAAGAGCAAGAACAGAACATACTGAAGCACAGACCGGATTCTGCAGCAAAGCAGAAGAGAAGGAGAAAGTATAGAAAGCTTTCTTGCTTTGGATCATTAATTGAAACCCACAAAACCTGTCACCCCATGACCAGAAGAAAAAAAAAGTAATTATATTGCATGAAGCCTATTTTAGGACCATTATTATTTATTTAGCATTAGAATCCTCCCCGTAATTCTCTCCAACTATAACGGAAAAAAATGGCATAATATATTTAAATTGTAAAGTATCTGCTGTATTGCATTAAATTTATGCAGATGTTTATATAAATTATTGTATTACAGCAATTTAAAAAAAAAAATACTATTGTATAAAATTACTGTATTACAGTAATAGTGAAACATAGAAATAATCATGAATCATGGAAAATTAAAACAAATATTTACGGTCCTAAATTAATTGAAAAAAATATACATATATATTTGAATTATAATTACGAATTATTTTAATATTTTTTCTTTTGACTTAAGGGTGAAATGTGAGATTTGCCAAATTATGTATGAATGAGATTAGGGCTGGGCGATATAGCTCATGCGATATGCATGCGCATCTCGTCAGTAAAGCCGGTTCCTTGATTAGCGGTAAATCTCCATCATTTGCTTTCAAATGGAGCGGCATTTAATACACAGAGCCGTAGATCACCGACAAGCTACGCAATATCGCGTTCATTATCGAAGGCGAGTCATCTGCGATAATGAAAGCGATATTGCGTAGCTTCTCAGTGATCTACGGCTCTGTGTATTAAACGCCGCTCCATTTGAAAACAGGTGATGGGGATTTACCGCTAATCAAGGAACCGGCTTTACTGACGAGATGCACATGCATATCGCATGAGATATATCGCCCAGCCCTAAATGAGATATAAAGTTATTTGGGTATCTGTGCTTGATACAGATTTGATTATTGTGGTAGTGTTATGCCACAAATAAAGATATTCGCAACGATTTACAAAGAGACACAAAGGGGAACAAGCTCCGAAAAAGTCAAGCGATGTTTTTTTGGTTTTGTTTTGTTTTTGTAATACACTTACTGAAAAACAATGGACAAATAGCTTAAAATAAACTATTTTTGGTGTCAGATTTGTTGGCTGTTAGTTTAAAAGTAGTATTTCCACAGCTAATGAAGCCGTGAAACACAGGATAAAATGTGTTAAAACAGATATAAAGAATAAATTCATAGGGTAAAACAAATTCATTATAAAATTACAATTGAGGCATAACGAAACGTATTCTGGTTTGGTTAATTTTACTCTTTGGTCAGTTGAAATTATAAACCTCTGAAATTATAAACCACGTAAAACTGTGGTTCTACGATCTATATTATTTGTTTTTTTAATACACAAAACATACAGAAACCTGTGTATTACTAAAACTGAACATGAAATAAACAATCTGAAATTGTGTGTGTGTGTGTGTGTGTGTGTGCATGTGCATGCTTGCAGCCAGACTAAAAACTATTAGAAACTTTTAGATGTTTACCACCGTATTTACACCGGACAGCTGCGACAAAACTACACTTTGAGCACCTGATGTGGACCCCCCATTTCACTATTTCTATTTCTGACTCTAGCCACATCTAAAATGAAGAGATTTTACTAAAAAAAATATCATTTGCTCAATTTCTCTGTTTTAAATTGTATTCTTTACAGGTTTAAATAACTTCTGACCGTTATATCAAAGCCAGCTCATGATGTTTCTGGTCTGACATAATCATTTTAATCATTTTTTTTACATTTTTATCCATATGTATATGCAGTTGTAGGAATAGTAACACAGTTAAAATCAATTAATTAATTTTGTAATAGGTTTGTGTTAAGAATGAAGATTATATTGAATTTTTTCTCAATTGCTGAAGCTTAGCTTTCTTGTCTGATATACTTTAATCAGTTTTTGTTTTTTTAACCATACGCATGTGCACATGCAAAATCAATTTTGTAATGGATTTCTGTTGAAAATTAGGATTTTTTGTCAACCGATTTTATTGTCATTTTTCTAATCCCTGAAGATTAGCCTTCTGGTCTGGCATACTAATTTAATTTTTTTTCTAACAATACGCATATGCAGTTGTAGGAATATGAACATATGTAAAATTAATGATAAAGCTAATCACATGCTAAATCAATTTTATAATGGATTTTTGTAGAAAAAAAAATTTTTTCAAATGATTTTGATGTGATTTCAATAATCGCTAAAATCTAGCCTTCTGGTCTGATGTACTAATTTTAATAATTTTGTCGTTTCTAACTACAAGCATACGCAGTTGTAGGAATATGAACGTGAAATTAGTTATCAAATTAATCACATGCAAAATCAATTTTATAATGTATTTCTGTTGAAAATAACAATTTTTTGTCTTTTCGACAAACTGATTTTATTGTCATTTTAGTAATCGTTGATTACTAAAGTCTAGCCTCGAGCTTACAGCTGATTGTGAAAGTATCCAGTGGAGATGGCCTCAAGTTGTTGCGATGTCCGCTTCCAGTGTAGACACGGACGTATTTGAATAGACCCTCGCTTTGTGTTCGACTTACTGACCAGCCATTGCGCAACGTTCCAATCCAACAACTCCTCTGAGCTATTCTACAATACACACCGATTTGATAGTGAAACATCTGTATAATACATTCACAAGGTAGACAGCTGGCAGGGCTGGGTGTCCGGCAGTATCGTTCAGACATGTGCAACACACGCGCATGTGCCTCCACCCCGAGTCTCGCGCGCAATCTCGCACGACTCTAACTCTGTTCTCCGTTTGGCTGCGGGATGCTCTCCATCCGGCCGGGAATTCTGGAGCACTTTTCATCTGCGGCTTCCTTTGTTCTTTTTCATCCTCGGTCTCTGTCAGAAGAACATGTACTGGTTGTCGATGGCTCTCTTGCGCCCCCTGTCGGGTGGCTCCAGTTCATAGTCAGAGTCCCGGTTGGCCAGTAGGGGCGGCAGCGGGTTGGGGTGACGGAGCAGGTTTCTGCGGCCCACCGACTCACTCCGACGCAGGGGGACGGGAACGGGGCGATCTGGAAACGTAAGGGGCATGCGATGCGGGAACGCGGATAACGCTGACTCTTGGGCCGTGGAGGGGCTGGAGTGAGGGCATGAATCCGGACTACAGTGAGCCAGACTCGGCTCTGAGCTCCAGCGAGAGAAAGGCACCAATACTGGAGAGCCAATAGCCGAACTCTGACCTAGAGAGATGCAACAGAGAAAACCCTTCATTAACAGCAGATAGAGAACACATAGTGGCTTTACTTACCAGAGCTATTATAGTTACTAAAATTTCAAGTTTTTGTTTTGCATTTTGGTTCTAAGTTTTAGTTATTATTAAAGGTACTTAGGTTCAATGTCATTTTAGTTTTCTTCTCTTATAAATGTAGAATCACAAATTGTCCCATCCTATACATGATCAGAAACTCACTCTTAAAATAATACACGTACATAATAAAAATAATACACTTAAAATAATACCATCAAACTTGAAATTCAATGTTTTGATTCGTAAAATTCGTAAAGTTACCAGAACTTCTGACCAGTTGCGTTCCATTTTTATGACTTTTCCTGATATACACTGCCAGCCAAAAGTTTTTGAACAGTAAGATTTTTAATGTTTTTTTTAAGAAGTCTCTTCTGCTCATATAGCCTGCATTTATTTGATCCAAAAACAGTAAAATTTTGAAATATATTTACTATTTAAAATAACTGTTTTCTATTTGAATATATTTTAAAATGTAATTTATTTACTTTGGTAACATTATACACTATACCATTCAAGAAAAAAATTGTACTCAGCTGTTTTCAACATGATAATGATAAATGTTTTTTGATCAGAATGTTAGAATGATTTCTGAAGGATCATGTGACTGGAGTAATGATGCTAAAAATTCAGCTTTGAAATCACAGGAATAAATTACAAGTTAATCAAATTTTACTGTAATTTGGATCAAATAAATGCAGGCTTTGTGAGCAGAAGAGACTTCTTTAAAAAACATAAAAAAATCTTACTGTTCAAAAACTTTTGACTGGTAGTGTATATATCTTTTTCCTGAGATATAGATATATATATAAACAGCATTCACAAAAAGTAATTTCAGTTGATGCAATATTAAATATTAAATAATTCAACTAAAAAATTAATTTTTATATTAATTTAATATTCTGATTAATATTACAGTTTATTACCAAGTACAATATTGCTAAAAAAGTTTGGGGTCAATGAGATAAAAACTAATACTTTTTGCAACAAGGATGCATTAAACTGATAAAGTTACAGTAATGTTGATGCTATTCTTTTGAAATTTTTATTCATCAAAGAGTCATGAAAAAAATGTATCACGGTTTCCTCAAAAAGGTGATGCAGTACAACTGTTTTCAACACTGATTAATAATAAGAAATGTTTCTTGAGCAGCAAATCAGCATATTAGGTTGATTTCTGAAGGATCATGTGACACTGAAGACAGGAGTAATGATAATTCAGCTTTGCATCATAGGAATAAATGACATTTTACAACATATTTAAACAGAAATCAGTTATTTGAAATTGTAAAAATATTTTACAATATTACTGTTTTAACTTTAACTGAATTTTTATCAAATAAATCCAGCCTCGGTGATCATCAGAGATATCTTTTAAAAACAATGACCTCAAACTTCTGAATGATAGTGTACTGCATACTTACAATGATGCCCATCAATAGAAATTAATATGGATGGAAATCAAGAACTAGATTAGAACTGTATTACACTTCATACATTAAACATTTTAAATCTATTTGTCAATAAACCTCAATAACCATATTATACTCCCTGTATCCCATAGAGGGCAACGTCTTCACACTCACAACCTCTGCATCCTCCACAAATATCACAGTGTATTTGAAGTACAGTATATAGAAGTATGTGCACAAAATATGGCATGTTAGTAAAATGTGTATATGTTTGTGTGTATATAAAACATCAGGCTCTGAGACAGCGTGTCTGAGACAGCGCATGTTTCCTTGTGTCAGGTCTCTCTGAACTACTAAAACCCATCTAAACCACAAAGCACAAGAGGAAAACGAATCCTGTCGAACTCTATGTGTGTGTGTGTGTGTGTGAGAGAGAGAGACAAGAAAGAATTTGTATGCATGTTTCTATCTGCTTGAACATTTCTAGATCAATAACTGCTATGTAATATATTATTTTCTCCATTATATTCTCCATTATATTTTAACAGTGCAGTGCTAAACAGTGTATGATCACATAAACTAGATTTTTTACATTTTTATTATGCTTTTTAATGTGGTTAGCAAACAAAATCCAAAATTAATTCTTGCCAAGCACCAAATGTGTGAAATAATTGGCTTTGGTGACTAAATCAAACAGTTACTCGCCAGTTGGCAAATAACTATTACGACCTGCAAAATCACATGGTTTACATCAGACTGTGAAAATGACTCAGAAGTGATTCAAATCAAGTCGTCTACTCAGAAAACATCTGTTGTGACTTAAGTAATATTTTATTGCATGTGCATAAGGATGTTTAAAGGACTTTTTTTTCCTCCAAAATGTCACATTGTGGCATTTATGTGTTATATTACTCGCATTAAGCCATCAGAGCGATAGTACAAGGAGCAAAATCACAATGAGTCCTTATGTTTTTGAAGTTTCACACGAATTACTCGTTCATCTTGTATGTGCTATTTCTGCAAATTATGTATTAATCTGTGTTCTTGTGTCACAAATATACAAAAATGTAAATATAATAGGGTCAAAATGCATTGTTAATAAAAACAATGCAAAATACAGTCTTACCTGTGTGAGTTGGGTTTACCCGCACATAATTGGCCAACATAACTTCGCATGCGGCGCCGCACTCCAGCGGGATCGGACAGTTGCGGAAGTGACTCAGCATGTCCATGACTGATGGGAAACGCAGGTGCTGCACACGACACTGACCCCATTCAGTTAAAGATAGACGCAAATGCTGCAAAGGAAGAAAAACAGTGGAAAATGCAATATAAATACAGACATGAACAGAAAGATGTGCAACAGTCATAGTGATGTCTGCCTTACTAAGCAATAAGAAATACACCAATATAGAGATCTGATATACTTGATACTTCTACAATTTTAACAAATAATAATTTTTATGTAATGACTAATAATAATAATGATATGATGGTCAATCTTACACATTTAAATAATTCTGCTTTTTTTTTGTAATGTTTCTAATAAAATAATATTCAAACAATATAAAGCGCAGTAAAAAAAAAAGAAGACAGATAATCATTTAAAACAATCAGAAAAAAATTGAATAGGAAAAAAATAAGCCCTGTTTAGAATACAAAACCCGATACCAATAAAAGAAACATACATAAAAGTTAACTATTCTGAAAAAAATGAATAAGTCAATAAGTCATCAAATAAAAATAAATATAAAAAAATTAAAACTAATGAAAAATCCATATTTGGTCACTACTGCTATGACGGCCAATCTCATAAATTTACATGGTTCTGTCTTTGTTTTTCATAAGTGCGTTATTATTAAGTGAAATGTTATTAAATTGATATAAAGTACAGTAAAAAAAAAAATACTGTTTACAGCGTTTAAAACACTGAATGAGAATGTATACTGACTGAATAAAAAAAATGATGCCAATAAGTGTGTGTGTGTATATATATATATATTAGTGGTGTCAAAATTAGCGCGTTAACGCATGCGATTAATTTTTTTCTGATTAACGCGTTAAAAATATTTAACGCAATTAACGCAGGGGCGGGGCTAAGGTTGGCCACCCCATTCGCAACTGCTGCCTCTGTCTCTTTTTTCTTGAAAAGGATTGCGTTTATTTAGATGCAGAACGTCTTTATGACCGCATCAAACGGGAGACGTTTCAGACGCGCTCTAACGTCGCCTCAGCGCCAGGCGCGAGTCAAACGAGCACGGAAAAGATACTGTGCTCGTAGCGCGCGCTCTTCAAATACACGCACAAAGGTGCCGGCGCACACTGTAGCCTGTATCATTTCATATCAAACAGCGAAAGAAACTACGTGCATGCAATGTCCTAGTTATGCCGTCAGTTAAGGCATGAAGTTACCAAAAAGGCGCTTAAAGCTGCCTTAAAACTGCGCGCATGCATGCAATATGTTATATATGCGTCACATTTAAGAACATGTCTCTGAAATGGGTTTAAAAACTGTCCTGAGGCACCCCAGCACTGTCTCCCTCATCTAAAACACCCGATTCAACTCGTCCGCTCATTAGTAGAGACTTTAAGACCTGAAGTGGGTCAGAAAAGGTAAAGAGAGTTGCATGTCAGATCCACGTCACGTTCAGCAGCAGCTTTTAAAGCTATAGCAGGCAAATAAATAACCAGCTGCTGTGATGTCTATTAATCCAAGAACCAAAGAAAAAAAGAGGAAATCAATAACTTTTATAGCTTTCAGGGTTTCATCTATATTTAATTTCGAATTTAGTGTTTGGTAAGTATTCATTTTATGTATACTTCTGCTGAAGGGCACAAGTAGCTAAATATGTAATTTATTATAATAGGTTCATGTGATGAGTGTTTTAAGTTCACTTAAATTAGAAGTTAAGTCTAATAAATGTTAAAATTTATAGATCTAAATTATACTGTAATGCTGACTGGCTACAGTCAATGGTTAAATATTCAGGGGAAAAACTATTTTATCTACTGACATCAGTAGTATTGATATCAGGGATGCTGGCCTTCAATCATAAAAAAGATGCCATTAAAGAAATATTAAAAATATACTGTCTTTATGTTGTTTGTACATTGTACATTTGAAGATTGAATGTGAAATTATTGCAATATAAAAGTATATTTAAAAACTTTAATGTTAGGTGGAATTAATCGCGATTAATTTTAGGAAAATGTGCGATTAATTAGTTATTTTTTTTAATCGATTGACAGCACTATATATATATATATATATATATATATATATATATATATATATATGTGTGTGTGTGTGTGTGTGTGTGTATATATACACACATATATATATATATATATATATGTGTATGTGTATATATGTGTGTATATATATATTATATATATATATATATATATATATATATATATATATATATATATGTGTATATATGTGTGTCTCTGTTTTAACCCATTTTTTGATTATTTTATATTATTACTATTATAATATATATTTTTATTAAATATTTGCCATATTATAACTGTTTATTAATAGAAAATATATAAATACATCTCAAATAATAATAATAAAGAATAAACTGGTTACTGATATTGTATATCCCTAATGAAAATAATGACATGTTTTTGTCCTTCATGATAATGATGATGACGATGATGATGATGATGATTAGGCCTCATTACCTTTGCTCTGCCCTGGTAGTTAAACGTGAGGACGTAGTCTCCTCTCCGCGTCTCGCTCTGTCTCACGAGGAAGTTCCCATGACCACTGTTCCCAGCATGCTGTACAAGGTAGGCAGCCTGCACACGTGATATGGGCCCATGGAACCATGGGTAAGAGGACAGGAAGTGATCCGTTTTATTGTAGGCGTGCTCTGCGAGTCCAAAACCCAGAGAGACTGCGGAGACAAATACACACACACACACACACAAGACAGTTTTTAGCCGCGTTTACACCATGTTTTGATCAATTCAACCACAAATGTCTCAGTTATTCTAGATTATTTTCATTAATATACATGTTGATATTTAAGTAAGAGAGAGCGCATGTGTGTGTATGTGACTCACCCTGGCCGCCGGGCTCTGTGCTCCCTCTGTGAGCTGCGTTAAGCGAGTCGCTAACAGGAAATGGTTCTCCATCCACACTATCTGACCTGGAATCACACACACACTCTCAGAAACATCTATGAACTCCTTTAATTGCATAATGAAGAGGTCACTGAATGTCATGTGGCCAATAACATCACATCACATATGCTAACGTACGTCCACACTACAAAGCAAAGCTTTCAACAACGATCATGAAAGATAACAGTTATTTTTTGCCATGCATACAGTAGCCCTTAAAAGCATGTGGAACCTTAAGTAACACTGAATGTCATTGCATTACATTACAAAGCATTAAATCAGCTGCCATTTATTTTAAAGAAAGTTGTACTTTTTTAAAATACATTTTTATTGATAAACTATAAAATTAATTGTTTTTAATTATTTTAAAATAATGACATTATTTTACCTTATTTCTAGCTCTATTTTCTATTACATATTAGGCTACATTTATAGCAACTATATTACACTGTTTTAGTAAAATAACTTTTAATTAATTATTGTACATTGTGGGATACAGTTTTCTGTGCAGTCTACTCAGTTGTATACTGAACAATTTGGCAAATGAAGTAGGACATTTAGATATTTGACACATAGACAATTTTGCATACTGCTTTACTTTTACTTTTTTTTACTTATGTATGTATATATATATATATATATATATATGAAAAATACATTATATTTATATATTAAAATATATAATTATTTTACATAACTATATAATGAACATATTCATTAAAATTCAGTATTTAAATTAAAATATTCTATTTATACTTAGTAAAAAAAAGAATTAAAATGAGTAAAAACTGGTAGAAAATGGTGTCTAATTAATAAATAAATAAATAAATACATACATAAATAAATGCATGCAATGAACACAGCTGGGTCAAGAGGAGAGCAGATCTTATAGGATGAGAATTAGACAGAAAAACAGACATCGCTTTGAAACCTATAGGGACGAAATGAAGGAAAGGACAGAGAAAGAGAGCAGAAGCAAGACTCAGGGAGGGGCGTTTGGGGAAGCTGCAGGAGAAAGCAGCACAAAAGCTTTTTGGTTTGAGTCAGGAAATGTGTCATGTAATTCTTGGACAAGTGAAAACCCTATTGTATATGATGCTCTTAAGGCAAGACGAATGCATGCATACAGGGTGGACTGAAAAAAAAAAAAGGCAAACGAGAAAGAGAAAAAAAAGAGAGAAGGGGGCATGGAGAGAGAAAGGAGGCCATGAGATGTGCTGAGTCGAGTTCTTGAGATTCTTAGTAATCAGAATAACAGGAAGACCTCACTCTCGTTCTCTCTCTCTCTTCCTAAAACTCACACTGATATATTCACACAGGCTTGAGTTCTCAGTACCCTCACACCAATAAAAGGAAATGAAACACATGCATTTGCACACACACAAATACACCTTTTGTGAAAGACACGGCAAGTGCAGAACACACAGATGGTGTCTGCAAGCAAACAAACCAAGCACATCTAAATTAAGACTTTTAAAAATACTGAAATATGTGTGAACCCAAACGAAAACCGATCTTTAGCACTAAGTTTAGTTTTGTTAATATAGAGCTGTTTTATTCTATGTGTGTGTGTGTGTGTGTGTGTGTGAGTGTGTGTGTGAAAGAGGAAGTGAGTGGGTTTTCTCAGTAGGGGAATGTCAGGAACTTTTGCAGATGTCTGGGATCTTCAGAGGTAAGTTTAGTTCAAACGCAGAAAGCGCCGCTCTCACCTGCTGGTGTTGCATTCTCTGAGCTCTGTGGTCCAAGAGCTCACCTGCTGCTCATTATCGGCCTCAAATATAAAACTACCTGGATGACCAGTAACCTGAGTGGAGAACGGAGAAAAAACGAAACACATCAACCAACAGAACAGAAGAAAGTAAAAGATTTAGAAACAAACTTGATTGTTTTGTGAGGGATTTATAAAAAATTCTGTCACACTTTATTTTAAAGTCCAATTTTCGCCATTAACAAACCATTAACTACGACCATTGCCTCAATAAACTCCTAATTTGCTGCTTATTAATAGTTAGTGAGGTAGTTGTTAAGTTTACGTATCTAGGATTAGAGATGTAGAATATGGTCATGCAGAAAATGTGCTTTATAAGTACTAATAAACAGCCAATATGTTAATAATAGGCATGCTAATAAGCAACTAGTTAATAGTGAGAATTGGTTTATACTAAAGTGTTACCAAAATATTCTTACTGAACCTCCATATTCATAAAAAATACAGTGTATTTATTGCTCAGGCTGATTAATTGGCAAATTTTTTATTATTTTGATTATTATCTGCATCATATTTTACAATATTTTTGAGTGAATTTGAAGCAAGATTCAAAAAGAATTTGCTAAAATAAAATATTTATCAGCCACTGCTCTCTAGATATCAGCAGAGACCAAAAGAAAACCCATTTTGGTCGACCACTAATCATGAAGACTTCAGCAGAAAGCAAAAGATAAAAAAAATAATAAATACATTAAAGACTGAGTTCACCTTTCCAGTTTTAAATCTATTAAATTTCCAAGAAGCGTCATTAACCAGAGAAAGATTACAACAGGTATGAACTGTTCTGTGCACTACGTGTTCTTTCAGTCGGGACAATCTAAAATATTTCTTATTCATTTTTACATTATAAAGTTTATGATGACATTCAAAAACCTTGTTGATTTCCATGCATAAATGTAAAATAAATAAATAAATGAATAAAGAAAGAAATACTTTCAATGTGGTTTTAAACTTTTGGACCCCACTTTATATATTATACTGTTCCATAATTCTATATAAATGTAATAACATTTAATAAGAATGGATTTATTGTGTGCAATATTAACTAAAACCTGCACTAAAATCATTTTGAAAACAGGACGTGTCTATACACATAAAATTTTATATCCATAAAATGAACCAGTGTGTAATAATTCATGAGTGTGTGTGTCTTCGTTCACCTTTAAGACAAATGTGTTCATGTTGTCTGGCATCTCTAGGCGATTACAGCGTCGAATATCTTGGATGTCCGAACAGGGTACGGTGAGCTTTGGCGTTTTGTAGTCCTAAAACACAAACAAAGCAACACATCTTCTTAATATAATCATATAACAGTTACATAACATTTACTTCCATATATAAAATCAAAAACCTCCTTTACCATTTATAAAGTTCTCGTATGATATTTTTACTATTCTTGTAAATGCATTAAATGTTGTATGGTAGCAAACGTTTTCTCTTGAAAAAGTTGCTCTTCTCTATTTCTCTTTGTAAATGCTACTAAACTTAGAGCAGATTTCCACAAAAGCAACTCTGGCATTGCATTATAAGAATTATTACTCAGGAACTGATCATTACTGCTTATATTATTCTCATTTGTGAGATAAAAATGTCTGGAAAATAAATGCAAATGTAAAATTTTACATTGAGCAGTAAACTGTGAATTGTTACCGCCACGGAATCAAATAAAGAGGAAACTTCAACTTTTTATCTTTTAACTTTTTACAATTCTGACTCCCCCCCCCCCTCGCAATTAGGGGTTTGTATCTCACTTTTTTCTTTGCAGAAATGTCAGAATTGCAAGATAAAATTTTCTCAGAATTCTGAGTTTACATCTTGCAATTCTGTTTTTTTTTTTCTTCTCAGAATTCTGAGTTTACTTCTCTCAGTTCTGTTTTTTTCTCTCCTGTGGAATAAGCTTGTTTCCTCCACAGGATAAAATAATTCATTTTGGTAATTGTGACTTTTATCTCACAATGCTGACCTTTTTTCTCAGAACTGCGATATGAACTGAGAAATGATTCTGAGAAAAAAGTCTGAATTGTGAGCTATAAATTCACATTTGCGAGAAAAAAGTCAGAATTGTGAGATAAAAAGTTGCAATTGACTCTTTTATTTTTTTAATCCTGTGGTGGAAACCACAGATATGGATATAGATATAGATATCCATAGATATGGACTCCCATACTGACACATTCTTTCTATTCTTTCTAAATCAATAAACCATAATAATGCACCACTCAGACACACAATCTGACAAACGACGACTATGTCATTGATGATAAAACATACATTTCTAGTGCATGACACACTCCATGAATGTCGTCCATGCAGTGTGGGTTTGAGCAGAGAGAGAGAAAACAGGGGGATGATTTTCTTGTTCTACTGGGATTAGCTAAGAATGGTCATCTGGAAATTAAGAGAGAATAGAGCTATGACCCCTGATCTGAAACCCTCGACCTACGCCTACACACACACACACACACACATATACACACACTCACAAAATACACACGCGCGCGCACACGCACACCAAATCTCCTTGGGAAAAAATGAGAGCGGATTCCGGGAAGTTGTGAGAGCTGCAAATGAATCCGGACGCTCAAAGCTGCAGGAATTTCCAGAGTGTGTCCCGTCAGTCTGACACATCAAAGATTTGGGAATGAAGAAGCTCTTTCTCTCTCAAACGAAATCTGTCATTTTGAGTGAGTCAGACTGAATCACGGCTTAAAATAGCTTCACACGCACAGGCTCATGCCAAATCAACAGTGCTGTAATATTACGATCTTTCCTCTTTGAACTGCAGTCAACTCTCACACAGAGGAGAGCAGAAAACACCAGTAACTCACTCGCATCCACACACATGCACGCACACTTCTGCACTAATTCCAGTAGAACAAGAAGTGACTGAAGTATTAAACACCACACATATACGGTAAAACACATGATTGGTTTCTCTTCTTCATTTCTCTTCACAAATGCATGAAACTTGCTATTAAACTTAGAGCAGATTTCCATATAAGCAACCCTGATGTTGCATTATAAGAATTCTAGGAACTAATGCTAAAGAAGACTTTGAGGCTGAGAATCACCGTCAAAGATATTACTACAACATTACCAGAAAATAGCTGGATATTTGATCACTTTTGATATCCATGTTTCTTGTTCAATTTCAGGAGCGATTCCTATCACACGTTGTACAATAATTATAGCTCTGGCTGCATATGCATATGTTTACGAACAAAAACATGAATTAAAAACAGTATAAATATGGTTACATATTAATAATGATTTAAACTAGTACACATACACTTGCAAATAAAAGATGATTGAAACTGGTACATGATTTAAACAGGTTTACATATGCATGAAGAGAAGATAATCCAAAATAGCATATAAATAGTAGTAGTATAGCTACACAAATCTACTAAAACTAGTATACATACCATTACAAACAAAAGATTATTAAAACTAGTATGCATACCATACATTCAATCTTCAAATTAATGTATAAACAACATAAAGACAGCATATTATTAATATTTGTTTAATGGCATCTTTTTATATACAGAAATATACAGAAATTGAATAAAGTTATTAAACACTAAATTCTAAATTAATAGATGAATCCTTGAAACTACAAAAATTAAAGATTTCCTCTTCTTTCTTTTGCTCTTTGATTAACAGATCACAGCAGCTGGTTTATTAGGTTATTTGGCTGCTATTACTTTAAGAGCTGCCGCTGCTGAACGTGACACACGTGCTCATAAGTTTCATTCGTGCTTTAATATGAAATGATACAGGCTACAGCATGCACCACCGTATTTGTGCGTGCAATTGAAGAGCACAAGTTTTGAGCACAGCATAATGGCTGACAGGACAGGAAAATTTGTTTTTATTGACATATGGCCTGACAACATCTCATCTGACCGCAGTTCACTGTTGTTTTACTGAATCTCCTCGTCACCTGTACCGTTTTCCACGCTCGTTTGACTAGCGCCTGGCAATGAGGTGAAGTTGGAGTGCACATCTGAAATTTAGGCATCTAGATGTGGTGAAGACGACTTGCTGAAGTTCAAACCGAGCATCAGAATGGGGAAGAAAGGGGATTTAAGTGACTTTGAACGTGGAATGGTTGTTGGTGCCAGACGGGCTGGTCTGAGTATTTCAAAAACTGCTGATCTCCTGGGATTTTCACGCACAACCATCTTTAGGGTTTACAGAGAATGGTCCGAAAAAGAGTAAATATCCAGTGAGTGGCAGTTGTGTGGACGAAAATGCCTTGTTGATGTCAGAGGTCAGAGGAGAATGGGCAGACTGGTTAGAGATGATAGAAAGGCAACAGTAACTCAAATAACCACTCGTTACAACCAAGGTATGCAGAATACCATCTCTGAACGCACAACACGTCGAACCCTGAAGCAGATGGGCTACAGCAGCAGAAGACCACCGCTCCTGTCAGCTAAGAACAGGAAACAGAGGCTACAACTCGCACTGGCTCACCAAAATATATATATATATATATATTTACAAAGAAAAGGTGATTTAAAGTTGCATGCATATAATTGCACACAAAAGATGATTTAAACTAGTTTATGTAAGATTGCAAATAAAAGATTGTTTAAACTAGTATGCACATAACCATGAACTAAAGGCAATTAAAACTAATAGGCTATACATTCGTTTGTGAACAACAAAAGATGATTAAAACTAGAATACATGTGCTTACGAACAAAAGATGGTTTAAACTAGTATACATATGTTTACTAACAGAAGATGCATTAAACTAGTAAGTCATAGACCAGAAGAATCATGAGTTAGCTTTAGTGTAAAGGTGTAAACTGATTGAAATATAACAAAATTTATAGCAATCAAGTCCTGATGTTTGTAGAGAAAATTTTACTTCAAACATACATAGAAAGTAAAAATACAAACAAAACTGTCTTTTCTCTAGAGTAATTCAACTATTTTTTTCAAAGGTGGTTCAGTGGTTCTAAGCCAGAAAATCTTACATTTAAAAAGATATTTACTAGTGTCAGTGTCGTGGCTTGTAGTGTACCTAACTACTTTTTTCTTTTGCATGTGTAGCTTGACTGTAGTTTAACTATGAATAACGTAAGCAAGCTAAAGTTTCAAACTAGCTTCCCCAACACTGTTGTGAAGTGACTTCCAGAACTGCTGCCTGACAGAGTCATGACAGCTCTTAAACCAAAGAAAAAAAAATAAAAACGAAGAAATCCACATTAGCTTGATTTCTATGACCATATTTGGCCCCTGTTTCTGTTTGTCGGAGGCTGGAATATTTACTCTCGCTCTACACAATACAAACGTTTTGCGGGGCTGTGTAGAATGTTGTTTATCTATTTTCTGACAAGTTTGAAGTGCATTTCCTGCGACTCTGAGTCCAAGCCAACCTGAGTTTTAATGCACAATAACAGTAGGCTGTCCATGTGGAAATGCATGAGATGCCAGTAAGGCCAACATCACAGTCTATCTGTTATTCATTCGATCCATTTATTATTATTTTTTTGATTGCGTAAGGATTTCATGGCTCACCCTCACACTAAAAAGTTTCATTTCAACTCACAGATGTTCTCTGGTGTTACCGCATAAAACACGGTTTAATTGTGTATGTGTTGTGTACAAGTGCAATTAAAAATGCCACAACAAACAACCACGCCATTCATTTCAACAACTCCACTTCCTAATTGTTACTTTTGCTTTTGCTCACATTCTCAGAACAACCTTTCAAAATGAGTCACGTAATGAAATTAGCAATAACAATCTGAAAAGAATCTAGAAACGACATGACGTCGAGTCTGACAACACAAAATAACGACTCTAGGAAGAGATGTCTTTTGTGAGAATGTAGGCTTGCGAAGCACAGATTTGAAGTCTATGGTCTTGGTTATGGTCTGCTTAATAAAAATACAGATATGACTGCAAAAATATATATGTGATTACTTGGGGGGAAAAAAATTATATATATATATATATATATATATATATAAAATGAAAAAGTGTGTGTATATTTTTTTAAAAGAAATTTTTTTAATATTTACATTTTAATTTATATAAAAATGTATAATGTAGCATAGCATCACTGTACACACACAGACAAGCATAAATAAATAATTTATAAATACATAATAAATAATCTAAAATAATTGAATATATTACAAATTATAAAACAATACAATTGAAATCTAGAAAAAAAATATGATAATTTAGCATATCACACAAACATACACACACAATCTGTAAAAAGATATGATAAGGTAAAAGGTAAAATACTATAAAATTTACAGGTTTTGGAAATCATCTTGTAATTTACAGTGCAAAAATTGAAATGAATTGATATTCCCACAATTCCCAGTGTGACACTTTACATTTAATGCTTTTTCATTGAAATAAACTGTTTTCCACAAATATACATCATAATATTCGTACTGATATTTGCATGAATTCAATTTAATATTTTTTCTACATTTTTCTAAAATAATTTCATATATACTTAATAAAAAAATACATTTTAGAGTATACAGACAGTATATTATATCCATGCTATTCAGTGGTGTTGACAGTTAGCACGTTTTTCAGCATATAACATTTTCTTCTACATTTCTTTTTAAAACACACACACTCACACATTTGTACACACATGCATACTGTGCTAAAGACCGATCCCTTCCTAGGTCAGAATGGTTTGCACATGGTTTTCACTGGCTTTATTTTTACACTCCTTCATTTATTTACCTCCCTCTCTCTCTCCCTGTGCGCTGCTAAAACAGAGTGTCAATCACTCTGACCTTTACTGCTGCTCTCGAAAGCCCCACCACAGCTTCACACAGTACTGAGAAAATACACATGAAAGAAAGACACAGAGATAGAGAGAGGGAGAAATGCAGATGAAAAAAAGAGAGCAAGTTTCCTGTGTCAGTCAAAACCTCCCGATGATGGACAACTATCTTATTTTTCTTTAAAAAAGGGATGTTTTCTGTAATCTGAAACAGCTGAAACCACTCGTCACCCACCGCCAGCTGTGTCTAAAAGCTAAGTGCTTGTTGCATTAAATGCACTGCAGGAAAGAAAAAAATTAAAAAGTGCATTAATGCATTTAGCAAAGGAGTTCATTTTTTTCTCACGTTTTAATTCAATCTTTCTCCCAGCTTGAGCAGTAGCTGCAGATTTAAAAACATTTCTTCACCCATAATAATAGCATGTTGAGAAAATGCACCAGCCCTTAAATTACATAAAAGTATTTACTGGCTTATTCGCAATAAATGCACAGGCAATTTGGAAAGTGTGAGTACAGTGACACAACATGGCAAAATACGTGTACACTCATGATAAAACACACACACAGCTACTCAAATTCAACTTCATATTCACACAGGTCGATCGAGCATCCTGTTTACCGACTAGAGAAGGTGAACCACAGCACCTACACGCACACAACGAGACGAATAGAGAGAGAGAAACAGAGAGACTGAGGGGGAGCGAGCGGTGCTTTCCATGGGTAGCTCAGTGAGGTCAGGTATACCAGCTCAGCGGCTGCAGGTTTTAACATAGAGTTGCAACAATGCCCACACATGCTCGCAATATAGAATCTATAATCCACTGACAGCCAGACTGCACTGCTAGTTATTCACTGCACACCAGAAACTAATATGATCTCATTAGGGCTTCATTTGCATCATGATTTTCTTTGAATTTTTGATATTCTAAAAATTTGATAACAATATAATTCACATACACATTTTTTTTTAAAAGGAAAAATACAACATTTTAAAATGGAAAAAAAAAAAAAAAAAAAAAACACATTTTGTAAGTGAAAGACTAAGTTCACACTGCAGGCTAAAGTGGCCCAAATCTGACTTTTTTGCCCAAATGTGACCCATATCTGATTTTCTTATGACAGTCTGAACAACACAAATCCGATTTTTTCAAATCAGGCCCAGGCCACTTTCATATGTGGTCCTAAATCGGATACATATCCGATGTTTTGCAATGCGACTTCAGTCTGAACGGCCATGTCACATTTCATGCGATTTTATCGTCATTGAAATACGACAGACGTCACAATTCTGCGCTGGAGGAGGCGGGAAGATTAAAATCACAATGGCAGACAATATATAGACAATACTCTCACTTCGTTATTTAGGCTCCGATTGCACATTAACTTAAAAATTGCTAAACACATGCTAACACGAGCAGCATCCATTTTTATGTCTTCAAACACAGTGCGCTGCGTCTGACGTCACGTCGTCTTCTGCGCATGCGGGTCACTTCAGGGCCGTATACGATTCACACATGAGACTGATGGCAGTTGGATTTAAATGACAATGTGAACAACAGCGCAAAAAAAATCGGATTTCAGCAAAAAATCCGATCTGAGCATTAAGACCTGCAGTGTGAACGTAGTCAAAGTGATTCAAAAACTGACAAAAAAACAATGTATTGTCAGGCAGGTAGGCATATCAGAACTTAGATTTTTTTTTTTATTATTCTTTATTATTTCAGATTGACATAAATTTTATTTTTCTTTATTTTTTTTATTATGACATGCAATCATCTTAGGCTATTCTGACTGCATAAATATTTTTCATATTTATTAATGTGCCATTTATGGTGGAATTGAATTCATTCAGTATTTATTATTATTATTAATAATAATAATAATAATAATAATAATAATAATAATTGTATAGTAAATAATTACAAAATAAAATATATTTAAAAATGTACAAACGAAAATATTTTCTTATTTATTTGAAACATATTTAAAATATATTCTTATTCATTTTCTTTATATTAAAATAATATCTGCTTGGTATTTTTATTTCAAACAAAAAAGCTTTATCATTAAAACATTTTATTGTTTTTTATTATTGTTTGTTAGGCTAGTCTGTCACATAAACACTTTTTAAATATATTTATTAATATGGCATTTATGGTAGAATTTTATTCATTATTAATAATATAGTTAATAATCTAAAATTAAATATTTATTTAAATATGTAAAAACTGCAATATTTTTATTTGCTTGGCATCTTTATTCCAAACAAAAAAAGCTTTTAATTATAAAGACTGGCACAGAAGCAAATCAGTTTATTGTAGGTTTTTTTTTTTTCTGATGTATCATTTGAACTGGCTGTTTGGTTTTTGAGGACATGTAATCATCTTTAAATAAATAAATAAATAAAATTGATTAATATGGCATTATGCTAGAAATTGTAATTCAATATTTAATAATAAAATTAAATTCAATTAACAATATATTTATTTAATTAAAAATGTAAAAATTTAAATATTTTATTTCCAAAGGAAAAATGGTTTTATTATAAACTTGCAGAAGCAAATCGGTATATCATTTATTCTTCCAATTTATCGATTGAACCAATACGTTACCCATAATGTGACAAAGTCTAGACCGCAACCGCAGCATACATTCAATTTGTGTTGCAGTATATATCGCAAACACAATGCAACAAATCTAAAATACACGTACTGCAATGATTGACAGTATCTATGCTGCATCGAAACGGTCTTGGTATGACACATCAAAACCAGAGCGTCACGTTGCCACCTGCAGTGTAGACACAGCTTGAAACAGCTGTTAGCTGAGAGAAAAACACACTGCACAACACTTCACTGCATTTACACAAACACGCTGCCAGCAAACACCTTTGATATACAAATTAAAGAGCCCTGGCATGCTTTACACATGAACACACACTGAAAAACCATACTGAGAGACCTAAACTCCATGTGCTCAAGACAGCGGACCAAGACTGAAAACAAAAGCAGGTCTCTGCATCTGAGATGGCCTCTGCTCATCCTGACGCGCAGAAGACCGCTGGATTCATGCGATGCAGAAATAACAAATAAGGCCTCTTTACACCTGGCATTAACATGCATTTCGCATCCAGATATTTTTAGCTGGATTGCATTGGCACCTTCATTCCAATGCATCTCTAGCGTGGTCAGACAGAAAATGCCAGGTGTATATTACACACTAGTGGATGAGAAAAATGATGGTAAAATTCAAATCCGCAGGATACAAATTATAGGATCTGAATGGGTCTGGCACCACTAAAAAGTATGTCTACTACTGTTTTTATTCTACTTATTTTAATAAATTGGTTCAAAAGTGCTTGCAAACTACATTTCAGAAAGTTTAGCAATATTAGGTTGCTCAGATTCTATAGTGTTATCACTGCATGCAACAACAAACATACAGCAAGTCCAGTGTAGTCCAATTTAGGAAAAAAGGATTCATGTGAACTGTGGTTCTTTGAATGAATCAGTCACAAGCAAACTAAAAATGTATCTGTCTGAATTGTCTGGATCGTCGCTGACTGCATGGAATGACAAACATATAGCACAGCCAGTGCAGTCCAATTCAGGACCAAATGACTCATGTGAGCCAGTTCTTTGAATGAATCAGTAAAATCACTCTTAAAATGAAGTTATCGTCTGAATCGGTGTAACCGATGCTGAATCACTTGCTGAATCATCACTGACTGCACATAAAAACATACATATAGCACGGTCAATGTAGTACAATTCAGGAAAAAAATGACTTGTGAGCCAGTTCTTTGAATGAATCAGTCAAAAAGCATTCTCAAACTCCCAAGCTATCAGTCTGAACCAGTGTAATGAATCACTTGCTGAATTTTCACTGGCTGCAAGCAAACAACAAACATACAGAACATCAAATGTAGTCCAATTCAGGAACAAGTTCTTTTGAATGAATCGGTCAAAATCATTCTCAGATTCACAAGTTATTGGTCTGAATCAGTGTAACGAATCACTTGGTGAATCTTCGCTGGCTCCTTGCAGCGACAAACATATAGCATGGCCAATGTAGTCCAATCTGAGATCAAATGACTCATGTTAGCCAGTACCTCTAACTCAAGTTATCGGTCTGAATCAGTGTCATGAATCCCTCACTGAATCTTCACAGGCTGTACGCAACAGCAAATATATAGCATGGCCAATGTAGCAAAATTTAAGACCAAATCGTTCATGTGAGCCAGTTCTTCAAATGAATCAGTCAAAAGCATTCTCAAACTCAAGTTATTGGTCTGATTCAGGGTTATTATAGTTTTTTTAACTGAAATAAAATCAATATATAAAAAAACAAACTTATTTTTTTTCAGTTACTTGCCAAGCCAATTTTAATTTAGTTTAACTTGATGTACTAAAATAACTAAACCTAAAATTAATTTTAAAAAAAAATATGGTGACACTTTATTTTAAGGTCCAATTCTTACTATCAACAAACCATTAACTATGACTTTTGCCTCAATAAACTCCTAATTTGCTGCTTATTAATATTTAGTCAGGTATTTGTTAAGTTTAGGTATTGGGCAGGATTAGGGATGTAGAATATGGTCATGCAGAATATGTGGTTTATAAGTAGGGCTGTCACGGTGAAGGAATTTCCCTTGCGGTAATTTTAAGTGGCTCAATAGCGCGGTATGCGGTATTACCGCATTTATATATATGTATATACATACATATATATATATATATATATATTCTGTGTGTATGTGTTAGAAACCAATGAAACCGAAACTAAATCGCGTTGAAACAGGAAGTGAAGTAAACAAAAGAGAATGACAAAATAATGGTCCACATAACAAAACATAAACCTGACAATAAGATCGTTAGTCTATTGTTAGCCTATACAACAGTTAGTTCTGATCCTCGAATCTGAATGACAAGACTTTTTCTGTTGATATTTCACCTGCGTGTTCTAGACGGGCTCAGTCAGTGCAGTTTCATTGTTCCGCCACAAGGTGGCATCAAGAGACGGTCTTTGAGTGAGTCTTTAAACCGTTCATTCAACTACACGTTCAAAAACGCTGATTCATTCAAAGAGAGATGAAACACGTTGTTGAAATCACTTTAACTTTGAGCGCCAATTTTTAAAGGCTCAGCTGGCTGCGTGCCATACAGTGCTAGAACAGATTTAAGCTTTCATGGACATGACAACCTGCTTTTTTCCAAATATACAGCTGGCCTGAAGGACGAGCTAAAATCGTCATGATCAAGTCGATCTCTCATTAACTCTGTTTAGGCTTGTTAAGTGCAAATTTACGAACTCTGCAAATCAGCATGATACCATTGTTATCATTACTAATATGGTACATGCGAAGTGTAACGAGAAGAAGTAACCTTAAGATTATTATTATTATTATTATTATTATTTCTTCAAAAGAAAACACGGAAATATCGCGGTTGCTGCGGTTGTTGCGTTCCTCTGCGGTTAAGCTCGTCAATAGCGCGGTATTGCGATATTGCGGTTATCGCGACAGCCCTATTTATAAGCACTAATAAACAGGCAATATTTTAACAGTAGGCATGCTAATAAGCAACTAGTTAATAGTAAGAATTGTTCACTATACTAAAGTGTTACCATTAGGACTAATTATACTAAAAAGACCTATAAAAATTCACCCAAAACTCATTGTATACAGTATTTCACACACTGCACAGCTGTTGTGAATATTCACACTGGGGCCTTCAACAGTGGCTGAGTCCAAAAAATAAGCATTCAGTGATGCATAACACAGGCGTCATGGGGCTGTACTGTTGAATTACAGGCGGCACTGCAATGTTACACGGTCAATATTTTGAGCAGGGGCTGTTTCACACCCACCACCCACATGGCCATGTTTGTCCTCTGAGTGCACAGCTCTCAAAGGTATTGGGTGAATGTGTTTTACACAAAAACACACAACCACCCAAAGATGAGGAACTGTCATATGCAAAGCAAACAAAGGATCTTATTTTAGTCCTGATGCTGCAGACGCAGAGAGGGTGTACCATTGTGAATCAGTTATGTTGACAGACGTGCTTCACCATTAATGACTGAGCTACATCAGTAAATAAATAAAGCAGCAGATCACAGACAAAACAAACCAGCCAGTTAATGGAAACCATGAGGTGTAAAAACACTGAATTATTAAATAGGCCAAACAATGTGCACAGATACCCAAAAATAAATAAATAAATAAAGTCGGATGTATAACAAATGACCTGACCTTAATAAATGAAATGTTATTTGAATTAACATTATTTCAGGCTATTCAAATTATTATATCCCAAAATAATGACTCTTCGGAACTTGTATTGATGATTCTACACCGATTTTATCAGTAATTATTTTTTTTTATTACTGTATAGAGCATTGATTCATGCAAGTAACAAAAGTCATACATGAAATGTATTAATATTATCATGAACTATGCAGGTTCAAAAATATGCAAAATAATCACCAAGATCAGTCAGTTTTGGGTTGCGAGCCACCAGCTGAGACACGCTGAAACAGACCACATGTGACAAGAAACTACAATTTTAAATAATGCATTTCCAAAATGACAAATGAGAAAAGAGTGATGCATTGAAAACAATGCATGCAATACAATTCAAATTAAATCATGCAAATAAAAAAAAAATTGACACAAAGGAAAATTATTATTTGCACTTTTGATCTAAATCAAAAATGCTGTCGTCATCATGTGAACCAGCGCACGGTCTGCAGAGCTATGTGTGCGTGCCTTTACATCTTTGAAAATGCATCAGAGCGTTCGCTGCTGTCTGCATCTCTGTGTGTGATATAATTCTTGGTTTTAAATTGTCAAGTGTTATGCTTTCGGGGAAAAAGGGACATGTCTGATTTCGCTATGACTGATGACTGTGGCCCACTTATCAATCTGCAGATTTTCATATTGATAAAGACGGGTACGAGGTCACAGCAGCTCTTGATCATGTTAAGAAATGAAACTTTGAGTCAGACTGGGTTTCAGTCAAGTTTCAGACCGTTTCTTCAAAAGCCAAATGGAAAACAAACGAGGGCATGTAAACATAGCCTAACAGCCAGGTTCTGCAAGTAAAAATCCTATTCATTTTCTCCATAGAGAATTGTCTCTTTTCAGTTTTTTTTTTATTTTAAAGCATTTTTTTTTTTGCTTCATATAAGTTTGAAAATTTTGTGAATCATCTCAGAGCTAGTTGATTTGCTTTAAGATTTTTTGAAATATCTATGAAGAAAATAAATAAGAAAAATACTTCCAGAACCAAGGTGGCCTTTAAGGTGTGCTGTCAATATTTCACTGCACAAAAATGCAAGCTAAAACATAATAAACAACTACCATATATCATATGCAACTGGCCATTAATTTCGGTTTGCGTGCAGCCTGCTTTTATACCAAGTACTGTGTTGCTGATCTGATTCGGTTGTTAGTGGCTTGTTAAAGAGGTGAAACGACTCTGGATGTAGTTGTGTGAGCATCTGCATGTGCATAAGGTCACCGTGAAGCTCTAACACGCTCCAGATGGGAGGATGCGGTTTTCTAGAATTAGAAATATTTTCCACAGCACTGGCTGCAATTGTTGTACAGCAAATAATACTACAAACACAAGACATGAAAATAATTGCTAAATCTGAAATCTAACTTTGATACAGCATGTTTTTTTTCTTTCTTGATCACACACCAACAAGCCACATCAGAAGACGTCGACATACAACACAAACACAACTCTCTGAAGTTTTATCCAATCCGCCAATCCACACTCCATGGGCTCAAATGCATCACACATCGCTGGATGTCCGTATTCAACTTCTATTCATTTTAAGGTTTCTAAGCATTCACCAAACTTTCTAAGCACTCGACCAAAGTTGTTCAGACTACATCGGCAATTAAAGGTCTGTGGTCTCCAGCCCTAGAAGCCCTGTTTAATGAACATCATTTGAGGCCAACAACAGATGTTTCTCAAGTCTTCCAAACAACATCACATACATGCATGCAAAAAAAGCAAGAAACCGTAGTTTTGCTACACATATATATTGCAAGGCTCTCTTTGCTATACTTGATACCGTGGCTTTCTGCTGTAAAATGTGTTTGCATAATGACACTAAACTGTATTTCCTACATTGCTCTCTCTCTCTCGCTCTCTCTCTCTCTCTCTATATATATAAATGCACACAATATGTTAGCACTTTGTCTCTGGTCTAGCTAGTAATTTTTAACTTGATAATAAAACAACACTTCTGTGAAATCTGACAGCAGATAATCAAACTATAATTTATCTGCTGTGCGCAGGCTGGTTTTAAAGTTAGGACTTCCCTGAGACAAAGTTTCTCACGCAAAAATTATCAGCCAGCCTGCAGCTTCCTCTCTTAGCATAGCTGCCCTCACTGTTGCTATTGTAGCGAACACACCAAACATAGAGTGCACAGTTACAGAATCAAGGCATGGACTAGCAGTGTGCACTCTATAATGCAGCCTCCACACTCACACACCGCAAAACCATACAAGTTTCTCTCTTTGAGACTGAAATTCTATGAAACTAATAAAAAGATCCGATGAATGCATCGCTAATTTGAAGCTAAAATGTCTGTGCATGCTTCTGACATTTATTGGAGTGTATACACTTTAAATGTTTGAACTTTCTTGGCCTACATTGCCTTTCCCTTATATAGACATTCAGAGCAAGTCCTCGCATCTCTGCCAAGATTCCTCAGCAGCCAATCAGAGCCTTGATACTGCCGTGCCGTGACCCCTAAAGTGAGCAGACGTCATTTGCTGCCTGAATGAATGAGCAAAACTAGCAATTAGGCTATCATGCTGTGTAACTAGAAGAAATGGAGCAAGGCGGAGAGAAAGGCAGACAAAGCCGTAATTGTGTCCTTATTAGTTTCATTACACATGATAGTATCAGTCATACCCTGTTTCAAATTGGCTGTTTGTCTTAAATGTGGGCGAATTAATTAGGCTAAATGAGTGTTAATGTGAAAATATTGCATGATAGATGAATCATGCCATTTTTTTCATTGACTCACCCTTGTTTTAAACCCATGTAGCACAAAATTTTAAATGTAGCAGAATGCAAGATCTGTTTTAAACTTGCTAAATATTAGGGCTGAACGATAAATATCGTGCGATATTTAATGCGCATCTTGTCAGTAAAGCCAGTTCTGTAATCAGCGGTAAATTCCATCACGTGCGTGATTTCACATTGAGCAGCATTTACTACACAGGGCCGTAGTTCACTGACGTAGTAAATGCTGCTCAATTATAAATCACGCACGTGATGGAATTTACCGCTGATTACAAGACTGGCTTTACTGACAAGATGCGCATTAAATATCGCACGATATTTATCGTGCAGCCCTACTAAATATTATATTAAAAGTTAGAAATAGCTAGATGAATCATGCTATTTTCATCATTGACTTACCCTTGCTTTAAACCCATGTAGCACAAAATTTTAAATGTAGCAGAATGCAAGATGTGTTTTAAACTTGCTAAGTATTATATTAAAAGCTGAAAATCCTCCTCTCCGCCATTGCTCACATTTGTTTTCACGTATATTCAAATTTAAGGCCTCATGACTCTTCTCAGCATTTTTGCTATCAAACCCAATTGGTTCTCACATGCCAGTGATATGAAACCTGGTGCAACATATCTTGAGGCACCATATCTGCATAAATGTGAACAAAGTTGTATTTTTATTAACTAAAACACAACACAGCTCTCAAATCTCATTTATGCTTGCATATATTTAAATATAATGCTTCAAGACAAGTCACAAATGCAATTGGTTCTTGTGTCATTTGTCATTGCAAACAAACTTCATGCAACACATCTTGAAGTGGCATATTTGAATATATGCGAATTAAGTCATTCATGTTTGCATATATTTAGGTATAACTCTCATGCAACACACTGACATGCCATATTTGAATATATTGAAATATATATATATATATATATATATATACTGATATATATATATATATATATATATATATATTCACATTTGTTATTAAGTACAACGCATAGTTTACGTTTAGATATATTTAAATATAGCACTTCAAGACAAGTCACGTCAGATGTGACGTCAACAATTACAAATGCAACTGTTCTCGCATGACTCCATGCAACACATCCTGTCATGGCATATTTGATATACTTGAATGAAACTTACATTTTTTATTAACTTAAACATGACATAGCTCTTCAGTCTTATTCATGTTTGCATATTTAAATAGAATGCTTCAAGAAAAGTTACACCAGATTTCATGCCAAAATTTTCAAATGCAATTGGTTCTTTTGTGATTTATCATTAACATTAAACTTCGTGCAACACATTTTGGCATGCCATATTTGAATAAATGTGAAGAAACACAACATAGCTCTTAATTCCTATTCACATTAAAAATAATGCTTCAAGACAAATCACGCCAAATTACAAATGCAATTGGTTCTAGCATGACTTTTAATTGACATCAGACTTCTTGCAACACACTGACGTGCTATATTTGAATATATCTGAAGGTAATTTAAATTTTTATTAACTAAAACAAGATGCATCTCATTCACGATTGATTATAATTTAAATATATCACCTCTAGACAAGTCGGGCCATTTTTGAAGTCAACAATTACGAAAGCAGTTCTTCTTGTGTCACTTTGTCACTGACATTAAACTTTGTGAAATACATCTTGACGATCCATATTGGAATATATCTGAATGAAATTAGCATTTTTATTAACTAAAACAATGTAATTCTTGAATCTCATTTTATGTTTGCATATAAATATAACACTTCAAGACAAAACACACCAGATTCCATGCCAAAATTTACAACTGCAACTGGGTGATTTGTCGTTGACATCAAACTTCGTGCAACATCCTGATGTGCCATATATTCATGTAAATTACAGAATTTTCCAATTTCTCATTTCAGTTTCTTCACCAAGTTTTAAATAGTTAACCTCCTTCCAAAAATAATCTAAACTAAAAGATCTGACCAATATGCCCAGCTATTATAAGCCAACAAGAACTACAAACTCTGAGAAATATAAGTAGCAAATCAGGACAGTAGTAGTCACCCCTGAAAGACGCATGAAGGTCTCAAAATTTCGCCTTACCTTGGGTGGGTCATAGAGCTCCAGCTGGTACCTCTCACTAGCGGTGTGCTCGTTGATCCTTCTGACCTGCAGGCGGCAGCGCAGCCAATGCGGAGGCGTGTCTGAGATAGTGTCATCCACCTCCAGGTACCGCAGCAGCCCCTCCTTACAAACACTTCCTGTCTCTTGCCTCCGTCTCACAGTTCGCAACGGATTCCATCGTTCCCACCGCGCACCCTTCTGCGAGGTGCGATGGGCAGGTACCTGCACAGTCTGAGGTGGGGTTTGAGAGGTGCATTCAACAGTCACCGAGGGTCCGCCCCCCTTGATCGAATCGTCCCTTGGGCAACCACCTGAAGGTTCATCAGTTTGGGGGCATCTCTTAAAGAATCTGCATACGCTTTGTCGAAATCCCCTGATGGAAAAGTGGGTTACGTCACTATGGGAAGGGAAGGGAAACAAAGGGGGCGAGTATCTTCCAGACCCGGTCCTACGCTCCAGGTGCTCGTCGTCCTGGCTATGATGCCGCGTTCTGCGTGTAGTGTCTGCAGGAGAGCATCGCAGCAACTGCTCCTGTTCCCTAGGGATGCCAGCGGCATCTGGTTTGGGCGCCAACACGGCAACTAGCGGAGTCACTCCTGGCCGCACGGTGTCCCGGTAATCCAGCACACCTGAGAAGGAAGTGATGCGCAAACGGCCAGTCATGGGCAGTAAGGGAGGAGGCGGCGGTGGCCGCAGGGCAGGTTCTGCATCTTTAGCCACCTCGCAGCTGAAGTGGTGCTGGAAGAGGGCGCTGAACTGCTTCGAGAAACTTTCTGGTGGGACCACATCCTGCACCGGCCGCTCTCTAACAAAGCGCCGGTAGTGCTGGGCAAGTTCTCGGGCCGTGGTGCTGGCATGCAACTCGCAGAACTCCCTCCATCCACAAGGAGGTGCTATGGACGGTGCAGTGCTCGTGGTCTGCTGGACAGTGTTACCATTCATTGCAGTAACCAGCACAGCAGGGAATCACTGCAAAAAACAGATGAACAACATCAAAAACTGCATCAGTAAGCAATAAATTATGAGACGGTGCTATATTGTGACTAGGGTTGCAACGGGGCAGAACATTTCCAGGAAGTTTGGAAACTTTCCAGGATTTTTTAGAAACTTTCAAAAATTTTGGAAAGTTTCCAGAAATTTAGCGAAAAATTTCTGCCTGTTGCAACCCTAATTGCGTCAACTAAAGTATATTGTGTATGGCTGTGTTCACAATATAGCACTGCCTCAAGTTGCTTTATAATAAAATTATCAAGCTCACACTTAATTTAAGCCTTATTTTGAAGCTAATTCAGTATGTTCAAGCAAAGGTTAACACGTGGACTCTATGGGTGCTGTATATTAACATACAAAGTAATTTGCAGTAACAAAACAACCATACATTATTTGTTTTCATAAGCTACGCTTACATGGAAACTAATAATATGTTTATAAATGGATCGATGGCTAAACTGGATTGAAAAGTCAATTCAACTGAGCTTGATTCAACAAGTTTTGAGGGGCGTCGAAGAGTTGGGGCCAGATTTACTAATGCAAACCCTCTTCTTGACGTTAAAAAACTACTTTCAGGATTTACTGAAAACACTCAGTGAGAAATTAGCGCTTAAAAGGCACGGACAGAGTCATTTTTGTGGCGGACTTTATTGCATATGCATTTGTAGGAGTTTCCCTTCCAGATGTAAAATTTATGGGAGGAGAGTATTTAAATGAATCACCCAACATAATTTACTAAGGTTTGCAGTAGTCAATTTACTGGTATTTGCGCCATTATGTACTGCCCCCAAAAAAGCATGTCTTAACAATTTGAGCCTGTGTTGTTAGTAGATTACATGCAACTTATAATCATTGGCTCTGCTTGTTTCTTTATTTCGCGCATTGTCAGTAAATCACCCATAGAACTTTCTACTCCCATCGGTGCTTTTATGGGATAGTGCACTCACGCTAATTTGCTATGTTGAGTAAATTCTGACCTTAATCTTTTTAACTGAAAAATTTTAGCTCTATTTTCATCTTTGAATCAGAGTACTTTCTCATTTGGCTTCAATGTGTGCATGTGTAGTGCCGTGATGTATACATCTTACAAACGTGCGTATGTTTATTAATGTTCACAGTAGCGCTGGAGACATTCTCGCAGTGACTGTCTTCACTTCTGAATGTAGGGACTGTGCTGAAATTCTGTTCAGAACAGTTTTTTTTTTTTTTTTTTATCAAAATGCAGGGCTGGGAAGGTTACTTTTAAAATGTATTTCACTACAGATTACAAAATACATGCTTTAAAAAGTAATCAGTAATGTATTTCATTAGATTACTCAGGTTTAGTAGCGTAATCTAAATACTTTAGAATACTCTGAAATACTTAAGCTATGTAACACAAAGGAACATATACTTGATGTCTTATTTTTGTTTTCCAACTCTAAATAAAAGTGACATCTACCATACATAAGATTTGTTTTCTTTGCATTTTTTAACAACATCAGTTTCCAACGCATTTCTATGAACAACAAAAAAATGTTATGTCATTTAAATCTACCAATCAACATAAATTCAATTTCAATACAATGAATGGGATTCCGTGCTGTTTCATGCTGCATTCCAAGCTTCAAAACAAATCCAAACACACCAAACATATCATAAAAGTAGCCAAAACAACTGGCACAGTTCTCCAAGTTATACAATATAGATTTGTTTAATGAATGGACCAAACTTTAAGTGATTACTTCATAATCCTCTCTATGGAGAAGCGATCGGCACAAAAGAATCGCTGAGTCAAAATTGACAGGGTTCGTTTCCCAAAGCAACTACGGTCGCAAGTAATGTCATTGTAGTTCAACGTAATTTAACAACCACAGTTCGCTAATGATGCCCCAGATCTATCCAGTTTAATGTGAACCATTCACACTGGTTTCGTTAAACAAAATAAATGATTCATTTAAAATATTGACTCAAAAGAGTCATCTGTTCACGAATCGAATCATGAACTCGCATTACCGCGTCAAAGATGATCTGTTCTTGAACATTACAGATGAACTTGAAGTCTTTATTCATTCAAAAAGCACACAAAGCTATCGTTTGACTTTATAAACTTTTATTGCATGCATGATTTGTATGGATCTGTTGACTGAATGCAAAGTGTGAATTCTAGGAGAATTTGGTGTCATTTTTCAATTAAGTTCTTAGAAATATTAAACGTAATGATAACCATTCAACACTCAAAATATGAGAAAATAGAAAAACGAGTTACCAGATAAAATTTTTCAAAGATCAAGAACAACTTTCCTCAGGATGCTTTTTTCAGATTAGACGTTGTATCCTTCGATGCCGATAGAAGTTTTGTTGCAGGTAGGCATTGCACTGCACTGATGTTACGTCCTTTTTCAGATTTATAAACTAGTCTTTGTATTTCCACGAGAGAAATGCATTGCGCTAATGGCTTTCCGTTGTGTCGTCCATTTTTGTGTTGTGATGATGAGCGTACTCTCACTACAAGTTCCTAAATGAACAGGCGGCTGCACGCAGTTTTTTTTTTTTAAAACGGAGAATCAGTTGCCTTATTGGTTAAAATCCCCAAACTGTTTACTTAAATATTAAATTAAGAAATTACATTAAAATTCAAAGTAATCACTTTGGTAATCTAAAATACTTTTCGGATGTAACTGTAATTTGATTACCACCTATTTAAAATGTAATTATATTGAAATACAGTTACTCATATTTTATATTTTAAATATGTAACGCCGTTACATGTATTTCGTTACTCCCCAGCCCAGTCAAAATGTCATAACTCTATCTTCTGGTGAAACTACAGACTTCGGACATATGCAGGATTTCTCCAATCATTTAGCCTGCTTAAACCCCATCCCTTCCTTACTGCATACTTTCATAGATCTGCCTCCATCCAATCAACAGCCAATAAACAGAAGTCCCACCCTACATTTTATTCAATAATCCTTTCTCAATTACATCACAAAAATGAAAGAAAAGATCTGTCGTTACTACTGTATTGACCAATCAGCATCCAATCCTGTTTTAATCAGAATGAATTCTCTATAGTGTCAAAGGTTTTCATATCATATTATATAAAGTTTTGATATTCTTGCATGCGTGAACAGTTCATCTCTTTGTTTACGCTGTGCATCTACTGACGTAGGAATCTGTGTACCGAAACCGTTCAATGAATCCAACTTTCTATGAACGCTAACAAAGCGTATCAGTTTAGCTCATCACCACATCGCTGACGGCATCTCTTGAACTCAGCTGGTACGATACAGATTCTTCACTTTTACTCACTCACTCATTCAGCTCTCCAGTACAGGAAAAGAGTGACTAATATCGCTCGGGCTGCTTTATAACATGCCACAGGTCAGAGGCACAAATATCTGTGAGGACATCTTTGATGTGAAGAGGAAGACTGAGAAAGTTGAAATTGTCAAAGTCATCTGATAAGAGTCGACGGGCCCGCGGTTCTCGATGCGGAATCCGCTCGTGAACGTGCGCAGTCCCTTCACACGTGGTGCAAACCACCTTCGGAATCAGTTCATAGTCGCCATTTGCAGCCAAGGGAAATTTTCGTTTGAGGCTCAAAAAATCCGCACACGGGTGCCGCGCTGCACCAGACGTGTTGCGCCACAACTGGAACCAATCTCCCCATTCTCATTCCCCACATCCTCATTTACAGCGCGCGGCCCTCTCGGACGCCTGTGAACGTTTAACTCTGCGTGAGAAGTAAATGCATTCTTAAAGTTCCGTTGGAAGCCCTGAAGCATGACAAAATGAAGGTTTAGTACATGAAGAAAGCAATAGATCAGAAAAACCACAACACTCGCATAGTCAGAGAGAAAAAAAGAGGAGGGGGGCATTCTATAGACGGCACCACGCGCTCTTTGCTGTCTTATTGGGTGACAGGAAGCATTAACCTACACAGGGAGAGGAACACCCATCACACGTATAGCTGTTTTCTTTGGTGTGCAAAGCTCTTTTTGACAAGACAAACAAAACTGGTCGCAAACATCTTTAAGATGTGCTGCTGGTGTGGTGGTTTGCGCACAAGGCTTTGTAACTTGCTTAAAGGAATGGTTTGCTCAAAAACGCAAATTCTGGCATCATGACCAACATCTTAAATCACAGTATGATTCATTTTACAACAGTCATTTTTGATGGAAATCAAACCTAAATGGTTTTAGGATATATTAAATTAATGTGCTATAGCCAATTTTTTGGTCATCCAAACCTAAATATTTTACAAATGAAAATTTCAGGTTATTTTCTGCTTGTATTTTTGAACTTTGTGCGCACAACAAAAGACAAGATTATTTGGAGCGAATTAGGGGAGCCATTCACACAAAATGCATTTTTGCATTCAAAATGCAAGATGCAGGGCAGTGTAATGGAAGATTTCGGCATCATTTATACATGCTTATCATTGCAAAGCCATTTTTCTTTCATTTCTGTTTGAGGCATGAAATCAAAATCAAACAAATCTTAAATCAAATAGATTTTGAGGAAATTTTTTTTTTTGGCATCATTTATATTCTCTCTTGTCATTGCAAACATGGTGTTCTTTCACCAAATACTAATTCAACTTGTGTTCCACAAGTCATACAGGTTTAGAAACTCATGCAATAATGTTCTGTTTCATCAACCAGCAAGACTTTCTTGGTCAACCAGCACCAGACTAGCATCTCACCAGCCTGGAAAGTCATAAACTGATGTTTTCAGCAGAATGCATGACATACGTGCTGTTTACAGCACGGGCCATCCTGCGGAGCGCGTGCTCTCGCCTCGCACACTCGTGCTGTTGTTCAGCGCACATGCCTTGTGACGCGGTCCCGCCCCCTGCGCTGGCCCCCGGGTGCTCGTTCTATCAGCGATCATCCGGCCCACTAATGACTCAGCAACCTCCAAACAGACTAACATCACTTCCTCTCCGGCCGTCTCTCTCTCTCCCTTCCTCATCCCTCACGTGCAAGCATGTTAAATTCCCGTTCTTGCAATACCCCACCATTCTGCTTTCATTTCATCCTCACTGCACTATTGCACCAATCTTTAAACCTCCACATACTCATGCAGCCACTTCATTGTTCTCATACTTTAAACCCATTTCCTGTTTCACGCCATTAGCTTATTCATTTCACTCGCTAATCTTTTCCTCTCTCCATATACGTTTCACTTTGTAGCCTTTACTACCCTGGTAATGCTCTTTTAGGGCTTAAAAATAAGCCTTAAATATTATTTAAATGATTTTAAAATCCATAATATAGTTATTTTTACATAAATGAACACCAAAGTGTTTCATATATTAAATAATCATGTGGTAACACCAATGTTTTTTGAATTAAATATTTTTTTCAAATGAATCTTACAGTTCATTTGGCTATTTTACATTTGTATTTTGAACCTCATGGATGCAAACCAAAAAAAATTTCACCATTATTAAGAGTAAATGAGTGGGGCCACACAAAGAACGCAGTTTTGCACTGAAAAACATGAGACGCAGGGCAGTGTAATGTAAAAAAAATGCATGCGTCACTGCAAACGGTGCAAGATGTGAGTGCAATGGTCAAAGACGTCCATGTAGCGTAGGTTTACATAGAAAATAATGGAAAAGCAGTGCAGTGGAATGCAAAAATGTGTTCTGTACGAACGGTCATTAAGTTAGGCATCAGTACAAATTTATCTTCATGTTATACAAAATATGATTTAAAAAGAGCATTAAAATCATTGAAAATAACTAATATATGCAATTCGTTGCTAGTGTATGTAGCCTAGCTGTTAGGGTGTTGATAGGTCATTGCTAAGTTAAAGGTAAACAGAGATTATTAAAGTAGTTTGAGTTTATGAAAAATCATGAATTAATAAAGATTTGTTACTTTACTCTTATAATGTGAAAATAAACCACAGATTAACACTGTTTCATAAAACTGCACTTGTTTTGAAATTTCTGATGAAAAATCAATTTTGAATCACTAATGGAAATGACCACAGAATATTCTTTTGTTTTAATATTTAAAAACAAAAATTAGTAATTTTTTTTCATTCTTATGCCAAAAAAAAAAAAGAGATTCAAACTGCTAATATCAAACGTAAATCTGCGCTATGTATGTGTAAGTTTAACAGATATTATGGACAAAAGGAACCGCTACAGATCCACTGCTCTATTAACATGAACCGTCTCAAACACACAAAAACACACCGTTAAGAATCATCATTCAAGCTAAACACTTCTTCAGCTTAGTGCACTGGTGTAATTTCCGTGCTTTGTATTCCAATTTGACTTTAAGTCCATTACATCTGCAACCTCTAATTCCCCGGCTGGGGTCTTTGGAAGCTCCACACGCACAGCGAGTTTCCTGTACTGTAGGGTCGTGATAATAAAAGCAGTGCCCAGATGATACGAGTCTCAGAAACTGATTTCATACACGTAATTTTGCTGAATCAGAGAAAATGCAAACCTCATGCCTGCTTCCTCCTCATGACTCGATGAGAGCGTACAAACAACATGGAACAAACACTTCGCACAAGCATGAGAACTTCTTTATAAGGAGACACAAAAATAAAGTGTGCGGGAAGCAGACAGGCAGTGGGCTTATTCACAGAGACAGGAAACCCTGCCCTGCCTTAGTGACCACTTTCTTATACACACTCACATACTATTCACGCGCAGATATGAACTTTGACTTCAAGGTTTTAGGCGTGACAGGTCTGGTAGCTAAAGCAAAACTTAAATAAGACATTGAGGTGGGGTCGATATCACAGGACGAAATCACTGAAGAGCATATCTTTACATTTAAAATTGGGTTTCCAGTAATTTTGTGCTATTAATTATTAATTACAATAAATCATTTACACCACTAATAATGCCCCCTGATTTGTAGGTAATGACATTATAAAGTATGTAGTATAAACGAAAAGTATAAAGTATAGTATAAAGTATAAACGACACACTTTTTCCCAAATTACCTACTTTTAACTCTCTAAAAGGCATTCACGGCACGAGATGCTGAAAAACAGCGAGACGCAACTCAAAGATGCGCAATTGCGTCCAGTGTTAAAAGGACTACCTTGACCAAACCAACAAACTTGACTGTAAATTGGATCACTGGGGACTGAAAGCCAGTGCTAAAGGAGCTGTATGTTATTTTTTACTGTACTAAAGCATAAAAATATCATAATACGTTTGCAGATATTTCGGAACTATGCTAAGTTCACACATTTGTTTTTCTGAAAATCTGCTTTGAAATGTGTGTTCCATGTCAGAATGTCTGTTTTTGTTTTGGTCTGGGTGATTCCGCCCACTGCCAATTTACCCAACAGGATTTTTAGGACACCCTGGGTTGCCAGAAAATGGAAAACACACGAACAAGCCAAAAAAACGGACTGGGTTAGAGAGCACAGATTCTAAAAAGCCTCAGCATCCATCTAACAAGCATTATGACCAGAGGCATAGTAAAATTCAGATAAATCAACTCATCAGCTTACAGTGTAAAGCTTGTCAACTTCCGATGTCAGTTACTATTGTTCCTGGTGCGTGTCCTCAATCTGGCAACCCACGTAAGCATCGAGTCTGAGGAGGAGGGAGTGGGAGAAACAACTCTCTCTAATATTTTGAATCTGGACTGCAGTGCACATTTCAACCTCTGGCTGTCAATATTACATACTGTAGCTTTAAGCTTATGTTCAATGATTTGAAATAAAACAAACAATACATTGAGTCTTAAAGACACTTTTTAATATCCCTTCATTGATTTACTTTTCTTTGCCTCGATAAAGTCTAACTGGCGTTTTTCACAACATATTGGGTCCCACTTTATATTAGGTGGCCTTTACTACTATGTACTTACATTTAAATTAATTAATCATTTGATACAATGCACTTATTGTGTACAGTTACACTGTTGAGCCATCCCTTACACCTTAACCCACTCTTAAACCTACCCATACCATCAAACCTGTCCCTAACCTTACCCGTATCTCACCTCAATAGCAGCAAAAGTGTTTTACAATACATTACGAACACAAGAAGTACAGTATACTTACTAATTGATGTAAGTAGTTAAGACCACCTAATATAAAGTGGGACCCAATATTGATATATGCAAATAATTGTGATAAATTTGATTAATTCATCAGCATTTCATGCAAGCAATTCAATTAGTTAAAAAAATTAAATCAAAGCAATCAACATGGGAGCAATGGTTTCCAAACAGCCAGAGCAGCAGGATACGAAAAAGAAGGGGCTCTTGGGATTGTTTCCCCTTTGCCTCCATTGCGTATGTGTGTGTTCACGTCACATTTCCGGCGACCTAGCTGGCCACACTGTCCAGACATTGTTTATGCCCACCATTTCACCAGCATGCATTCTCACACACAGAAAAGATAAAAAAATAAATAAATTTCAGGACAGTTTTAAAAGATAAACAAGCATTTTACATTTTTTTTATAAAATATAAGGGACTTTTGCCTGTGCAAAAGTCACAGACACAATGCTAAGGTGTAAGGATAGGTGGTTACTAGGGTTTTCTGATTGGTTGCTTTATGGCCCAAACCAAAACAGCCCAAATTCTCTATGATATTCTCTCTCTCTCTCTCTCTATATATATATATATTTTTTTTTTTGCTTGTTTTCTAACTTTAGAATGAAGTATATTTTGTATTCCCATAAATATTGTTTTAAGAATGTTCATATCTTTTATTGTACGATTGTTCTAAAGACAAAACGTGAAGAATTTTAATTCCTGAAAAGAAAAAACAATGTTCTTCCATCATAAATAATCCCAAAAAGATAACTTCCAACATTTCTAAAAACATCAAGTCCGAGTGCTGAACTCCCATAAAGCCAGTTGCGATGAAAATAATGTGCATGTTTGTTATAATAATTACTATAATCCGCAAGCAGCGCAAAAATGTGATTTTTAAGTGTTTTTCATTTAGTTTAATCAGAATCTTCAGCAAAAATGGCCATCAATCAGATGACACCAAAGCCTGTAATTTTCTTCTTAATTAAAAAACGATGTTTTTAACAAAAAAATGTGTGAACTTTTTCAAAAAAATTAACTGCACTTGAATCATTCTTACGATTTCTAGTTAAAATTTATTTCAAGAAATACCTTAACTTCTGGTCATTTTGACCCAGAGAGGATTAATGTTATCGCATTGGACTAAAACTTACTGACTTTGTTATAGCCCTGAAAAGGGACCCCCTTTTTTTTTTTCTTTTTTTTTTCACGTTGTTACACTTGTGGTGTTCCCAGTTAAAAATCACTGACCAACAAAAACAAAAAACTGCTCACAAATTTCTCATTATGCTATAGTATTATCTAGGGATGGGCATTTCAAGCAAAAGTAATATTCGAAAATCGCTGGGAATTATTCGATTACTATTCGACTATTCGAAAATAGCACCCCTTCCCTGTATGCATGCACGCACGTCACGTTATTATTCTAGTGTTACACACCCATAAACAGAGAGAGAGAGAGAGACCAGTCATGCTTTTAATCTGTATGATAACAAACTGTTTTATTTAAAGATAGGTTATCTTAACTCAAGCCATATAATGATTGTAACATGCTGAAACATATTAATATAATAAACACAACAGAATGACAGCACTTATTAACACAGCAGTCCATCCGTTAGCACAAATCAACTGCTCATAAGGTATTAAACTGCTCAAAAAATATATTCCAATACTTTCTCTCGCAATTATATCGTTGGGTAATTATTCTGTATATTAACTGCGGGCATCAGTGAGCCATTATTAATTTGCGGCGCATTGAAAACGCTTTTGAATGTGCGTGCGCGCGACCGTTTTACTTTCACTTTGGAGAATAGCGATCACATGTTTATACTATGGAGCGGCACTGTACTTACTAAACATTTTACAAGATTAGATGTTTGTCAGTGGTGCTCAGGACCTGCAAATCATTCGCCATCGTCCTACTCTGTTGCTGGTAAGTGAAACTGCATGTACTGTAATGTAAAAGGCTATCGCTAGCATGCGGGTAACCATATGTCCCTTTAGTGGCTCCGTAGAACGCGTTATTTGTTTTCCGTGCCTTTCCCTGTACGGATCCAGCACACCTCTAACCCAGTCGGGGATATTTGTGGTCCGCACAGAACTCTTATTTGACATCGTTCTAAGTTGCTAGTCTACAGTGTTTGCGTGAGAGAGTGTGTTCTTCTGTTGTCTTTGACAGCTTTTAGGTGCGTTATTGGCGCTTACCTCTGCTTGCGCATCTCAGCCGCATCAGCACCGAAAACATGGGGAAAATTTAGACAAATATAATCGCACAACCTATTCGATATTCAATGAATAAATCGACTGATCGAATATTCGAAAATCGTGATCCATCCCTAGTATTATCACATATTGGTTTATTATCAAAGAATTTTTAAGCAGCAAGTCACCAAATATTGTGGTTTCTTTAAATTAGCACAGGTTTTGTATTTCTTTTTGGAACTGACTGATCATAGGCCTCACTGTTCTGAGCTTAAGAACCTTAGTTTTTAAGAGAAAATTGCCAAAATTTTCATAAATCTGACCCCGGTCCCTAAATATGGCTTCCATGCAGGTTTATCATCCGCCATGTGAAAATCGTAACTCTGATTTTCAGAACTGATTTGAGGTTCAAAGCACAAACTACCATAAACTTCGAACACACCCCTAATTCTAAACATGAGCAACAGAACTAGTGATGCTTGCTTCAGCACAGAGCACTTATTATACACACTTAGTGGGAAGCATTCCAAAGTGTGCCTTCAAATGAGCAAAAACACATTACAACACCTCAGTGGCACTCAACGATGTCTGCATCTGCTAGACAAACCTTCAGCGTCTCCAAACACACAATGACATGATTCTTGACTCGACCGCAAACATGATACAAAGCTACCTTGTAATTTCCTCTCCTGCTGGCGCAAGCCTGTTCAATAGCCGTTCTTTCTCTCCCTGACTCCAGCATGCACAAAAAAAAAAAAAAACAAGAGGGCAGAAAACATGCATAAACTAAGGCTTTGCACCCTTTTATGAGGCTGCACAGCCTGAGGAGGTTGATCAAAAGGAAATGCATGTACACACGTGCACACACACACACACACACACACACACACAAAAGAAACACACTACTCTGAGCATTTAAGGCTCCTTCGACCATAACACAGTCACATCGCGACACACTGTTCCCCTGTGTAGGGGTGGAAGTTGAGGGGCCAGCGAGTGTGGGAACGAGGGGATTCTTACAGCCTGAGATGAACGCATGATGCAACAGAATCCCCTGTTCTATATGTGAACATGCACATGTTGGCATCAGCACTTCTCTGTACTCGGCTGTACATCCAAAAGATCTAAGAAGGTTAAGTTCGTATACCCAACGTATAGAGACACTGAAAACTGAAACTGTACTGATGCAAGTTATAAATATCACACACAGGGTCTAAACTTAAGACTTGCCAAAGTCCAAATGAGAATATCATTTTAAATAATAACCACTAGAAAATACAACAGTGCATGGTTTATTTTTTTGTTTATGTGCTGCTTGACACAAAAAAGGTCTTTTAAGGAAGCTAAATGGCTCAAAAGGACACTAATATATGCAAAATACAGTTTTGTGGGCTGTTACAAATATTTTCTGCAAGTTGCTTTTTTCAATTTACAGTGCCAAAAAGTTAACTTTGGACCCTGATCACAACAATAAAATTTACTAAATATTAAAAAAGTACAAAATAATCAGCTAATGAAACACATTAGTCTGAAAGGCCTGTTTTACACAACTTCCGGTAGTAACAACACATTGGATTTGTTGTCAGGTTTACAAGGTACAACTAATCAATGTATTTGCCAAAGTTTGTTTTGTTCTGATTATTGTGGCATAATCTAATCTATTAATATCTCAGATGAACCCGCCTCTAAACAAAATGTGGTGGGTCACTTTATATGCACTTCCTGTCTAAGTAGGTGGTTGCAGAATAAGCTGCAATATGGACCAGACTTATGTCGTTTAGTCAAAGGTAAAGGTTTGGTTACGTGAGATTTATCTGAGTGATAAAAACTAGTTATATATGAGATTGTTAGCATTGTTTCCTCGACTGGCAGTTAATAGAAGTGATAGTTCACAAAAATCTACTGGCCTTGTTAATATATAATGAATATTTAATATATATATATATATATATATATATATAAGGTATTAAACTGCTCAAAATATATATTCCAATACTTTCTCTCGTAATTATATCGTTGGGTAATTATACTGTATATTAACTGCAGGCATCAGTGAGCCGTTATTAATAAGCGGGGCACTGAAACGCTTTTGAATGCGCGCATGTGACCGTTTTACTTTCACTTTCGAGATTCGCGATCATGGAGCGGCAGAATTTACCACACATTTTACAAGACTAGATGTTTGTCAGTGGTGCTCAGGATCTGCAAATCATTCGCCATCGTCCTATCAGTCATCTCTCCTTACTCTGTTAATGTGGTAAGTGAAACTGCATGTACTATAATGTAACAGGCTACCGCTAGCATGCGGGTAACCATATGTCCCTTTAGTGGCTCCGTAGAACGCGTTATTCGTTTTCCGTGCCTTTCCCAGTACGGATTCAGCACACCTCTAACCCAGTCAGGGATATTTGTGGTCCGCACAGAACACTTATTTGACATCGTTCTTAGTCGCAAGTCTACAGTGTGTGCGTGAGACGATGTGCTCTTCTGTTGTCTTTGACAGCTTTTAAGTGCATTATTTGCAGCGCTACCATCTGCTTATGCATACACCACCACATCAGCACCGAAAATGGGGAATATTTTATACAATAATTGCACAACCTATTCGATATTATATAATAAAATTAACTAATCGAATATTCGAAAATCGTGACCCGTCCCTAATACACACACACACACACACACAGTGTAACAAATTATTTGATGACAAATATTATTTCAGGACTGCAAGAACATTCATGTCTCCTAATATCTGTTTACAAAAAGAAGTCACATTTAACGACAAACTAAGAAGAGTTTACACTCAGTAGATGCTACCTAAGTACTTCACAATTTACGATTTGTATTCCAGCTGTGAGGCCATAACATCTTCCTGACATACACATCACAAACTGATCCAGAGGCCCAAATGATGAAATCATTTGCATACACGTTCAAATGAGCATACCTCATATTATTATTATTATTATTATTATTATTAATAATAATAATAATAATAAAATACACCATAAACTGAAGTAAAAGCACTTGCCTGATCCAGACAATGAAAAAAGAACATTTTACAAACTTATTTGCATTTAATGTGTATGCAAATAAACTTGTCATATTATTATTATTATTATTATTATCATCATTTATTATTATTATTTAAAAATATAATAAACCTGAGTAAAACAGTGTTTCCAGTCACCTAAACCAGACAATGAAAAGCACATCTGGATAATCTCATGCATACACATGTTGACGAGTCTTTATAATAATAATAATAATAATAATAATGTATATGGTGTGTAACAAAAATTACGTAACCACCGGCCTTAAATCGATTCCATTAAGAAACTTCTAAGCGGGCGTGAACGCATGAGCACGTGCAGTTTATTTATTTTTTTATTCTTAAAATAATTTTGCCATGCTTTCTTTAATTGCCCATTCGAAATGACGCAAATTCTAAGAATCCGTACGTAATTCACGTATCTTTCGGACCGAGCCAGCCAGACGCGCGCTGTGAAACTGCGTGATCCCTTTAAACTTTCTCATGCCCCTCGCGTGCGAGAGTTAAGTTCATTATAACTTTGCAATAAACTTTGCGAGGGAAGACGGCGGCGCATAACCTCAACGCTCAATGTATGAGTTACACGAAACTGCGAATGCACAAGCCAAACTTTCATAATAATTACTGCGGTGTCATAACTGCTGGAGAGCAGAAACGGGAGACCCCCCTCTCGACTCAAACTCTCGCCTTCTGCGTTATCTGCACTGACCAAGAAACTTCTGGCGCAAAAGACTCGGGATTATATGTCACTCACAGTTAATCTTTTGCTGAATCCCATTAAACACATTTACATGCTGCCAGAGAGAGCCGTGATAAATATTAAACATGACTTGCCTGCCAGCCGTGATGTCCGTTACTTTCTCTGACATGTTGGATGCGCGCAACAACAGCCCTGCGTAAACTTTCAGGAAGGAAAAAAAAACACAAACTTTCCATGGAAACAGCGACAACAAGCAACAAAAAATCCTTGATGTTGCGAGACATCCGAGCTTCCGGCAAAATAAAAGCCCCATTTCGTGTGAGAAGGCAGTCATGCGATTTTTGTAGTCTTCTTAAATCTCTATATATGATATATGTAATATTTCACAACCGAAAATGGTGGAATTATATATATTATTTATATAATATAGCTTTTTTTTTGTCGTTCACTTAAATGTGAAAAGTCGGTCGGTTACTATTAGGTCATACAAATTGCATGCATAATAATTGTAAATTGTAAACAATGAATGTGTACAATAGTTAGAAGTATAGAATTTAACATCATCGGACGCAAAATAAAAATAAAAATAAAAAAACAACAACTCAATTTAATGTAGCGCTTTGAGACTTTTATTTTAAAAAAACAGCTCCAAGTTCAGTACTTTCTTTGTGGCTTCACGTGATAGTTTTTGTAGTTTCCTTCGACAAATGTGTGATGTCCATTAAAATTGAAATTGTCAGGTTATGAAAAACATATGAAATCTTTAGTGTTGAAAAAAAATAATCCACAGTAGTACAATCCACTCAAAACTTAATGTTTACTTTCATGTCCTTGAAAAAACTCATGAAGGGCATAGCCTAAATGTGAAAGCGTACGTTTCATAGTTTATTTTTTATTATGCACATCACAACATATTAAAGAAATGTCCAGAAAATTTGACTACAATGAGTTTCAGAAACCATCCATGAAATATAGAGTCAATGCGTCTCCATACATGGACATTTCTAACTAATGCAAGGACACAGGGTCTGTGAATGAAACCTTGAGTCTTTAAGAAAATAAAACCAATTCACAGTAATGCTGAGCCATCTTGTGGTGAGATTGTGGGAGTTCACATTTTGATAAAAACAACAACAACGTTATACATATTTTATGAGGATGCTCATCTTTATTTGATTCATTTGAAAACATTAAACTTACATTCTTGTTTCCTTCAAATTAAATATTCTACCCAATGTAATTTTCAAGGCCCATTTTGACCAAACATTCAGATCTGGTTATTGCAATACAAATGTATTCAGCAACAAGTTAACTTTATTGCAGTTGTTGTCATTTTATTAGCAGTACCTGGTTCATCTCTTAGTTGCTGGCGTTTTCCTATTTGCATTGTGGTATCTAACACAGTGTTTTAGATGAAATCTGAAGGCACTGCGGTTGGCCAGCCAAGTATCCCATTTAGTGTCACTATAGGTTAAATCTCCCCAAATATGATTGCACACAATCTGTAGCATTAAAATGCATTTACAAAAGCCATAAATAAGCTGTCTGTATATATTCTATAATGTAATGTTGGTCACAGTATGATGACTATAATTGGTCAGTTTTAAAAGGCAAGGCAAAGCACTGACATGCTTACTGGCAAGAACAATAATATATGATTAAGCATAGCAAAGCTCAGCCTAAAACTGAATAACTTTGTGCATTAGAGCTGCTTAGAAAAAAGATCCATCAATGGAAGATTACATGTTAGCTGGCTAGTTAGGTAAGTCCATTGTCTGAGACTATTACATACTTGAACGTTAGAAATCATTTTGGCAATTATGTTTTTGGCAGGTTGGATTGTAAATCTCCTAAAATACAGCATAAAATTCACCACCAAGAATTTTGCGGTGAAATCACTTCTCGGGTTATCTCTATTAATCTTGGGATACATCTAACTTTTTGTGCTGCTACTCAGTTTTTTTTGTTTGTTGCTACTTTATATTGTAAAATGATTACTAATTGCCATAGACCAGCTTTGGCACTGTAATACTTAACATTCAAGTGTCTGTGAATCTGAAAACACGGACCTTGTACTGCTTTTCTTTCTTATCAAGACAAACATTGTGAAAAAGGAAACTCATGTTATGAAAGTAAGACCACAATTAAAAAAAAATACAAATACAAATGAGAAGGAAATGGCAAGTCACTTCAACACGAGGTTCAAGGAAAATCCCCAAATGAATCTAAGTGCAAGACTTTATAGGAATAGTTCATCCAAAAAAAGAAAACAGCATCATCATTTACTCATGTCGTTCCAAACCCATATCACTTTCTGGGAAGCTCCAAAAATGTCATAAAAGCACCATAAATGTAGTCTGTACAACCTTTGCACCAAATCTAAGCATTCTGAAGTCATATATATTTGTGTGCTGAATTTCAACTTTTTATTTTTCACTTTAAAACCTTGCATCAAGGTGCATCAAGACACATCATGCAAGTTTTAATGTCAACGAGATGTGAGAACCAATGTTTGACATCATAATGTCAAACCATGCAAAACAAGCAAAAACATACATTTTAGGCTTTTCCCGACAGAAAGCTATTATATGGGTTTATGTCTTGCACACAAGTCACTTAGACTATCTTTATGATATTTTATGGTGCTTTTTTGTCATTTTTCAACCTGGACAGACCCAGTGTCCGTGTTTTTTCGAAATGGAAATGAGCACTACAGACTTTGCCAAATATATATAATTCAACAATTGAGATTATTGAAGATTTAATGCAATTTTTATTTTGCTATTAAGTTTCATAAAGATTGTCATTAAATTTGTTTTTCAAACCTTCCTTGTCTCACAACCTGTAAGTACGGGAATGTTAAGATTATTTTAATAGCATCTCTGAATTACATTAAGTAGCAAACATTGCATAAAGATTTTAAAATTCATTTTTGTGCATTAGTTCAAACTGTGTGTTCTAATGAATCGATTCAAAACTGATTCAATTATTAATTCAGGTCAACCCACAACAAAGTTCGAGGAAGTGCAATGTTTTTATCATTGTATTAAAGGAATGGTTCATCTAAAAATGAAAATTTGCTTAAAAATGACTCACCCTCAGGCCATCCAAGATGTAGATATTTCATGGGAACAGATTTGAAAAAAATTTAGCATTCTATCTCTTGCTCACCAATGGATCCTCTGCAGTGAATGGGTGCCGTCAGAATGAGAGTCCAAACAGCTGATAAAAACATCACAATAATCCACAAGTAAAAGTCGTCTTGCCTGAACCAGGAGAGAAATATGCACAAATCAAGCACCGTTTACAAGCAAAAACAGTCCAAAACAGTTCTAAACAAATATGTAGGTAGATTTTGACGTGAGAGGACAACAGGAGATGGACTTTTTCACTGGAGGAAGTGTTATTAGGGATTATGGGCTCATATTTGGTTTCTTACAAGCATGCAGCTTTTCACTTCACTTGTGGATTACTGTAATGTTTTTATCAGCTCTCTGGACTCTCATTCTGACGGCACCCATTCACTGCAGAGGATCCATTGGTGAGCAAGTGATGGAATTCTACATTTCTCCAAATCTGTTCCGATAAAGAAACAAACTCATTCACATCTTAGATGGAAATTATCATTTTTAGGGGAACTATCCTTTAATACACTAAAAAAAAAAAAAACACCACCACACTTCCTTTAAAAACATTGCACTATTCCTTTAAAATGCTTAGTTAAAATATATGTATGAAAATATTGCTGTTTATTTTCTCATTTTGGTGCATATAATTAATAACCATTTTCCAGAGAGGTTTGGAACAACATGAGGGTGAGTAAATGATGACAGAATGTTCATGGCTTGGTCTTGCTTAACGAAAAAACCCCCAAAAAAATCAGTAACAGTGGCCAAGCGATTATCATTCTAATGCTCTCTTTGTTTTTTGATGAATTTGACCTATAATATCTTTAACTGAGATTGCACTAGGCATGTCATGTGTGTGGATGGATATTCTGATTTCGCCTCCACTTTCATTCACTGGCTCTGCAGCCATTCTATTCTCAGTTCAGCCACCTCTTTCCCGTACCAGTCATGTAGTTTGGAGAAGCAGCCTGTGCCGGGTGAAACGGGGCTCTCGAGTGACCCACCGTTGGTCTTCCTTCGCGGAGGAACCGGAGGCGGTTTGACTCCATCCCCCCTCCCGCTACGGTCCCCTTCCCAGACGCAGCCCTCACTGACACCGTTTGGCACGCTGGTGGGTTTACTCCAAGACACCCCATTTTCTCTGCAAGACACCCCTTCCTGCGAAGGCCCCGTAATGGCGGCGTTCTGTATCGAAAAGGTTGCGGGTTGGAGGCTTGTTGCTCCTTGCACTTGCGGCTGGTGCTTCTTCGGCTTGCTTTTGGCTTGTGACGATCTGGCTTCTTCTTGTACCTCCTCCAGCTGCCTCTCCAGCTCTTTCACGACCAGTCGCATGTAGTCGAAACTCGCCCGTGACAGAGCCTTGACCCACGATTCCATGGCGGCCTGGTTTTCCGCGGCCATCTTGTAGACTCTCGCTTTGACACAGTCAAATTTAACGGCAAAGGCGAACTCTTCGGATTCAGACTCGCAGAGCTCCACCGTACAGCCCTCCAGGACGATGACGCCAATCGGCTCTCGGCTTTCCCTCTCCTCGAAGTAGAACAGCATGTTGCCCTTCAGAATAAACCAGCGGCGGTGGTACGCCGTGTTCCGTTCCCCTTTCTTAAAGAGGAAGCCCGTCTTGTCTGGAGGAGAGTTGCATGTGGCATAATGTGCCACGCTCCTCTCGTTCAACTTCATGATGGTCTCTGAAACACAAATCAATAAAAATGATACAGTAAATACATTTACAGGAAATATTAGAGATATACTGATAATATTTAACTCGAGGAGGAGAAATAATATTGATTTCACCCAAATTCACATTTTTCTGCTTGTCATATTGGGTCAACAAATAAACCTAAAAGAAAAGCACCTCAAAATGTAATCATAATAATTATTTCATTTTTATAATTATCAGATATCAGACAATGTATGATGTTATTCAAATTATAGATACAATTTTAATACATTTTTATTTGACTATTCAGTTTCTTAAAGGCTGTGTCATTACATTCACTTTGCAATTCTTCCTCAACCTGTGAATATGAGAATATTACAAAGATGTTTTAACAGCATCTCTGATTCGAATTTAAGTATCAAAAATTGCATAAAGAGTTAACTACAGTTTAAACTGAGTTCCAATGAATCAATACAAAACTGATTCAACAATACATTTAAGTCAACATTAAAGGAAATGCAGTGTTTTTCATGGATTAAAATGCTTTAGTAAAAATATATGTTGGTAAAAATTGCTGTTTAATTTGTCACATTGGTGCATATAAATTCATTTTCCCCTTATGTTTATTTATTTAAAAAACAATGCTTTTGATTATTTTTTAATTTGATTTTTATTGTGTGTAACTTCCTACAACATCTTGAATCTATTTGCCTACAAAGGCTGTTTGATTTCACAATGTTTCCTGCTATTGAATAAATACAAAAAAAAAAAAAAATCACCTTTAAGCCATTTCTGTACAAATACATAAATATTAAGAAATATATCAAACATTGTGAAAAAATGAATATACACCTTGCAAAAGTTTTGAAATAAGTCATTTATTTGATCAAAAATACAGTAAAAGCAGTATTGTGAAATATTATTACAACTTAAAATATCTGTTTTCAATCTGAATATATTTTAAAATGTAATTTTTTCCTGATGGCAAAGTTGAATTTCCGGCAGCCACAGAGTGCTGCAGAGATTAGGGCCTATGTAGTTTTGTTGGCCAACAATTTTTTAAGCCAGAACATCAATTAGTAAATCAACTCCATCGCACACCTGCAGATGATAGGTGCGTAGGATAATAGAACCAACCAAGTGGATCGTTTTAACAGACAAGCAATATGGAACTATGGTAAAATATTAACTCGTTTCCGGGTTTTGGCCTACAAAAATATGTCATCCCTTGAGCACTCTATTATTCCAGTCTTCAATGTCACATGACCCTTCAAATCAAAAACACTTTTTATTTTTATCAAATCATTTCAGATCATTTTTAAATAATACTTTGAAGAATAGAAAGTTCAGAAGATTCAAAAGCATTTATTTTAAATAGAAACCTTAAGTAACATTATAAATCTGTCACTGTTACTTTCGATCAATTTAAAGTATCTTTACTAAAAAAAAGTATTAATTTATTACAAAAAAAATCTTACCAACCCCAAACTTTCAAACAGTAGTGTAGATGTAAATTCACCTTTCTTTCAAAGCTCTTCTGTGAACCCTTCAAGTGTGGCCTGCTTCCAACAGTCAATCAAGACACCAGCCGAACATCTCCATCCCATTTCTGATCTAAAAAAAAACAGCCACACACAGAATGAAGTCAATGACTGAGATGTCATATATACCAGAACATCCTACTTCACATCTGACCTGGTTTAAAACACACAAATTCCTCTTCCTTAAAACAAGTGGCATAAATAAAAGTCTGTGGAAGTGACTAAACTATGCATGAATCAGACACAGCGTCAAAACCATGTGACAGATATTTCATGAAATAAAATTAATAATAAAAAAAGAACTTATTGTCTATTCGCTTTATTATTAGTGTTATATTTTATTTTATTATATGTATGTTAAATTATTTGTATGTCTGTACTTTTTCTTTGCACTGGAAGCTACGGTCACTAAAACAAATTCCTTGAGTATGTAAACACACTTGACAATACAGCCCTTTCAGATTCTGTTAAAACATAATATTCATATAAAATATATTAATGACTTCTTCAGGCCTGAAAGTAATTAAACTCTTATTTTAAAATTCCTTGATATTTCCATGGCTGTGAAAGGCCTGAAAAGATAGTATGGTATTGCCACCTGATTCTTTACCACGGTATTTTCTATAGTACCTTGGACATTTATCATGGTACTACAACAGTACTCCAGGAAGGAATAATCTGTGAATGATACAGCACCATATCAAAGAACCACATTATTAGCCTTTGATATCTGATCACTGCATTTTTTTTTTGGATCTTTAATTTGCATGTTCAAAAAAGGAACCAATAAGCACAAAGGTAGTATCATGTTTTTTTAAGTTGCATGTTTTGTGGTATTAAAAATGGTGTTCTTGGAAACAGTTTCAAGTTATGTAAACACCATGATACATGAACTTCAATATCATGGTATACGTCAAAATACCATGGTATTACCATCCGGTACTGTTCCATAGTACTGTCACAGTAAAAACAGTGTTAGCGACACAACAAGCCAACAGAGTCTACTGTAAATGTTTTAGTGATCCAGACAGCAGTTTTATACCAACGTGCGTTCAAAAATAAACATTTAAAAAACATATACACTAACTTGCGTTACATTTCACGTGAGCATCAGAATGCTGCAGATATGCAGTTAGATCTGTAGCACATAAATATGGTTTAACAACGTACAAGGTGTTAAAAAGCTAATTAAAGATTGTCATACTCATTTATAGCTGTAAAGTAAGAAAATCATGCATAATAAGCACAACGTGTAGAGAAACGTCAATGTGTCTTAATACAGTCTTTGTCATTCTCGACTCACAGCTCGAGCAGTTTTCTTGATATTAAACCACCAAATGCAGCCTTGTTTCTAGCGTTTAACTGTTAAAGCCACGATACAAAGATAGAGAAACTCATAAAGAGAAAGGTTTAAGAGATCTAGTACGTTTATATCGATGTTTAACCTGCCTTTTGAGCGTGTTATTGGACGCCAGCAGACAGTTTTCCTCCCTTCATTCTTCTTTTCCTGACTGACGATCACGTGACGCTGCAGGAATCTCTCTAGTAACAGCAGAGCTGCGCCCGTTCATGTGTGCATTTTACTCACATAATGGGTTATTATAAAGATCACAATGAGTCTCACGCCCTTCTCACACATATAAACTTAAGTTTAAGAGTGGATACATGATTATATATGTGCTTTTTATATTATATGAATTACGTTTGGTCATAACTGACAAAATATACTGCAGCAATACTAAGGTGCAGTGATGGTATCACATGGTAATACTATGGTACGTAATATTTTATGGTATTTCTATGGTAGGCCTACTCCAAGGCAAGGCCGTAACTATGTCTTGAACATTGGGGGGGACAAATATATGTATATACAGTGCAAGAATTTCAAATATTGGGGGGGGACTTGTCCCCCTCAATGTCTATGGTGGTTAAGGCCCTGCTCCAAGGATACCATGGTATATATCCAAAGCTACATGTATAACCACGATATGACAACTTTTTTTTTCCAAGTAGTTTTATAATACTATGCTTTGAAATACAGCCTGCCATGGTATTTACAACAATACCATGTTTCACAATACCATGACTGTACATTTTTTTGCTAGTGGGTTTGTGCAATCCTAGAAGTCTAGGGGGTCAAATATATATTCACTTTGACTTGACATAAGCATAAATTGGGTCGTTCTTCATTTGCAGTGAGAAAGTGACATTCCTCAACTTTGCAACGTTTAAACTTTAAATACCATTAAATCATAGAGCACGCTTGAAAAGTGTATATGTGTAGAACTAGAAAAGGTGTTATAAAATATCAGATGGGCTTGCTCAGATTATTGTAGTCAAAGTAACACTGCTCTGCCAAGGTTGTTTAGGGTTGTACATGCACTCTACATACATTTTAGAAGTTTTTCTAGACATTTGAAAGGTTTTCAGGCCCAACACACAAATTAATACATCATCTATTCCTTTGGACTTCAGTGACTGAGTCCACAGTCAAACCAAAGTCAAACATTCAATGTCAAAAAAACAAAAATAAAAAAAGCTGTTTCGTGGACAGTTGTGGGCTATTCCTTCATTTTTTCTACATCTATTAAGCAGCTAAACGTTCTGGAGTTGATTCTAAGTGCGCCATTTGTATTTGGAAGCATCATGCAGTCAAAGGAGCTCTGCATGCAAGAAACAGACTATTGTTAGGCTTCAAAAACAAAAGAAATCCATCAGAGATAGCAGGAACATTAGAAGTGGCCAAATCAACAGTTTGGTACATTCTGACAAAAAAAGAAAGCACTAGTGAGCTCAGCGACATAAAAAGTCCTGGACGTTCACAGAGGACAACAGTGGTGGATGATTGGATGATTCTCTCCATGTAAAGAAAAACCCTTTCACAACATCCATCCAAGTGATGAACACTCTCAGGAGGTAGGCATCTCACTCTCATAGTCTGCAATCAAGAGATGACTTCACCAGAGCAAATACAGAGGGTTCACCACAAGGTGCAAACAAGGCCAGATTAGACTTTGCCAGAAAATATCTAAAAAAGCCAGACCTCTTCTGGAAAAACATTCTTTGGACGGCTGAAATTAAGTGATGATGTGACAGAAGACAGAAGCAACCGGAAGAATTCTGAAGTGTACAGGGATATACTCTCTGCCCAGATTCAGTCAAATGGAGTAAAGTTGATTGGCAGCGCTTCATAGTACAAAAGGACGATGACCCAAAACATACAGCAAAAGCAACCCAGGAGTTTTTGAAGGTAAAAATGTGGAATATTCTGCAATGGCCAAGTCAATCTCCTGATTTCAACCCGACTGAGCATGCATTTCACTCGCTGAAGACAAAACTAAAGGCAGAAAGACCCACAAACAAACAACAACTGAAGTCAGCTGCAGTAAAGGCCTGGCAAAGCATCACAAAGGAGGAAACCCAGTCTCTGCTGATGTCCATGAGTTCCAGACTTAAGGCAGTCATTGCCTGCAGAGGCTTCTCAACAAAATATTAAAAATGAACATTTTATGATTATATTTATTTGTCCAATTACATTTGAGCCCCTGAAAATGGGGGGACGATGTATAAAAATTGTTGTAACTCCTAAGCATTCTATGTTATATTTTTGTTCAACCCCTTGAATTAAAGCTTAACGTCTGCACTTCAATTTCATCATAATTGTTTCATTTTAAATCTATTTTAGTGGCATACAGTGCAAATATTGAAAATTGTGTCAGTGTCCAAATATATGGACCTGAATCTGTGTATATATATATATAGATAGATAGATAGATAGTGCAGTATATATTGTTATTCTGATATTTAGAAAAATAAAATACTATTCAGAATAAGTACAACACATTAACACTGCAGTTACAGCAAAATCGGTGTTTATTATGGAAAATATGAAAGAAGATGAAAGAAAACAAGTCTTCCTTAGTCCCCAATATATTACTATACATACAGTATCTACTCTGCTTACGTAATGTACATAAAGGACACATACAGAGAGTAAAAAGGATTGAATGAGAGACTGTTATTGAATACTAAATGATAAAAGAAGGTACATTTAATTTCACTTGAAACAAAAGCACACTCACAGTATCACGCATTCGCACGGACATGCACTCTTGGTCTCTAAATATGTAGTGAAAAGCAAACTCTGATCAGTAATAACAGAAATTGCCTCAGGCTCACTTCAGCAAAGGCTTCTGGGAGATTGAGTTTTAGTGGTTGCCCTTCTCCAAAGCTTTCCTAATCCACCAACATTCAATCGAAATCCCAGTGCTATTGGAGGACTCTTCAAAACGTCCTGCATAGCCAAACCTTTCAGCAGCCAAACAACAAAACTTCTCCTGTACATTTGAAGACAATTTCTGAAATACAGTAAACACAAACTACAGAAAAGGAATGTAGAAACTAGTAAACACTTAAGATAGAAGATGGAAATATCAGCTCTTGGTTACATCATAGTGCACCAAATGTTTTTTTGGTGCAACACTCATTCACAAAATATAAAAACATTAAATGACATTAATAAAACATTAAAGTGGATTAAACGAAAGAAAGAAAAATGTGCTTTGAATAATTTTAAACTTACATACATATTCCCCCATAATCATGTGCCTTCTACAGAGATCGAAGATAAAATGGATCTCTACACTATTAATATTTTTGGTCCTGTATGTCCTCAGCAAGACTTGGTTCATTTAGATACAACAACAATGCAATTGTAGAACTGTATGCCAATAACAAGGAAGTATAGTGTTTTCCTTTGCAACTGAGTTGAAATTCAGTTTGTTTGGCTGTGGTGGTGAAATATTGCTGGTTTTTAAAAGAATAGTTCACCCAAAAATGAAAATTTGCTGAAAATGTACTCGCTCTCAGGCCATCCAAGATGTAGATGAGTTTGTTTTTTCATAAGAACAGACTTGGGTAAATTTAGCATTCATTTGCTCACCAATGACTCCCCTGCAGTGAATGGGTGCCGTCAGAATGAGTCAAAACAGCTGATAAAAACATCACAATAGTCCACACCACTCCAGTCCATCAATTAATATGTTGTGAAGCAAAATGCTGCGCATTTTAAATAACAAATCCATCATTAAGATGTTTTTAAATTAAATTGCTGCTTCAGGCTAAAATACGAGACCTCTATCGGCTGTTTGGACTCTCATTCTGACGGCACCCATTCACTGCACTGGTGAGCAAGTGATGTAATACTAAATTTCTCCAAATCTGTTCCGATGAAGAAATAAACTTATCTGCATTTTGGATGCCCTGAGGGTGATGAAATGTTCAGCAAATTTTCATTTATGGATGAATTATTCCTTTAAAGCCAACAAGAAATGGCATTAATAACCCATTTTGCTTCTATAATTGGAAATCTGCATGTGGAGGCTGACGGTCAAATTCACCCCAAGAACATCTTGACGTATCCCAATGGAAATGCTTCTTGTTTTTAACATTAACCAAGAATCAAGTTATTACATTTTGATGAAACACTACAATAAGGAACATTGTCTTTTTTGGAAACATGCACTGATGAATCATGGCCCATTGGTCCGTTTGATTTCATGTTGACTTTAAAGTGGCCTGTTAGAAGTTGGGGGAAGAAACAGTGCATTCAATTGCACGTCAGTCCATTGTTGGCTCTATAACCCTCTCCCTTCTCCTCCGAAAGGGTTTTTAATCTAACTATAACAGTAGTTCTGCTAGATCCAGGCAGAGCAAGTCTCTGACCCAGCTATATCCAAAGAACCTGTAAAAACATTCATATTCAGAGAGCAAAACAACACTTAATATCATAAGACACAATAACTCCAGTGTGGGGGTAAATAAGTAACAAAATGGACAAAAACTAAATAAAAACCATAGACAGCAGTGCTTAACAATACACAACCACAGTTTTGACAAATACAACATTCGTCCAGTTGGTTCTTTCTGCCTAGAATATACAGTAGGCTCAAGAGTCACTGTTGGAAAATGACAAACAGAAATAACATGTATGATAAAGAAAAAAAAAAAAGGGAAAGAACAACCACGAAAAGTAAAAAAAAATCTCAAGTGTCTATGGACTGGAAAAAAAGCTCTTTGAGTCCCACTGGAGATGAATATGTGAGTGGATAAATGAATGAATGAATGCCTTTTGTGAAATCTCATCAGCTCTAGATCTCTTCTCCATTGGACTTCTACCGCTCTAATGACGCTACATTGTGGCTATAATGTTCCTGCTCTACTTCAGCGACTGGCGAGCAGTCAGAAGACTTGTATAACAGTTTTCCTCCAGGTTATTTCAGTAGAGCAGATGTCGGTCATGAGTGGGGTGCGAAAGTTCGCAGGGCCTGATACAATCTGTGAAAAGTGGGCCGGTCCGCGATGTCACGACTCCAGCAACGCATCATCAGCTCGAACAGAGAGGATGGACAGAGTGGTGGAGCGGAGAGAAAGATCTAGGGAAAAGAGAGAGAAAAATATGTAGAAGTATTTTAGATAAAACATCCATGTAAACGATGTAACAGTTCCTGCAAAGGTTTGAATCCTGTGACTGTGAATTCATTCAGTCTCATCATGGTTTACCAGAAAAAAAATGAACCACTTTACTTTGGATCATTTCTTTTCAGACCTCACTTTAGTCCAATTCACATTAATTCAGATGAATTCACTTTTCACTTAATTTCACCTTTTTCACAAACCCATTTAATTCCAAAATAAATAGCCCAGAGAGAAGCTTCAAAAGTTTACAATGAATTACATGCAGATATAGTTTAATCTGTATTGTGTAAAACAAACTTCTAATTTGCTGCTTATTAATAGTTAGTAAAGTAGTTGTTAAGTTTAAGTATTGGGTAGGATTAGAGATGTAGAATATAGGGTTAGAACATGTGCTTTATAAGCACTAATAAACAGCCAAGATGTTAATAATAGGCATGCTAATAAGCAACTAGTTAATAGTGAGAATTGGTTCCTATACTAATGTGTTTCCAAGATTTTATGCATAATGCAGGACTTCTAATTGTAAACTGAACTAAAAGGCACAGGGACTCTTATTTTGAAATGTCTGTGCTTTACTTCCAGCTGCTCTTCACATTTAATAAATCAGCCTTTTGAATTTTAATAATCACATCAGGCAATAACGCAATTCTAGTTTTTCTGTCCACAAAATAAAGACCTTTTAAAATAATTAAGACATTTATTAGAGCATTTAAGATATTCAATACTTTTCATGGCCTTAAATTTGATCAAACTGAATTGAAGGCTTTAAAGACCCACAGGAACCCTGCTAATTTCAGATAAATTCACTTCACTTCAGACTGATTCACTCAGGTGCAGGCCAAGCAGATTGATTCACTTCAGGCTGATTCGCTTCACCTGAGAACGATTCACTTAACTTCAGATCAGTTCACTTTGCCAAAGGATTAACTTCACCAAATGAAATGCATAATTTACTCACTTCAAATCAAAAACAAAGCCAACATCAAAGTAAAGTTGTACCTGTCTCCCCTGGTTTCTGAAGAATTCGCCAGTGTTCTCGATGACCTGTTCATCGGACAGTAGGCTGTAGGGCTGCTCCTTACATAAAGTGAAGATCTCCCATAGAGTTACTCCAAATGCCCACACATCACTAGCTGTTGTGAACTTCCCCTAAAACACACACACACACACACACACACACACACACACATTATGCACTCATACAAAGAAAGTAAGTCACTGCAGACAGATGTCTCCACCTAAAAGTTCAATTTAATTTTTGATAGAAGTCTCTTCTGCTCACCAAGTCTCTATTTAACGGATTAAAAATTCGGTAAAAACAGTAATATTATGAAATATTATTACAATTTAAAATAACTGTTTTCTGTGATGTAAAGATGAATTTTCAGCATCATTACCCCAGCGCTCAGTGTAATCATTCTAATATGCTGATTTGCTTCTCAAGTAGGGCTGGGAGATATATCTCATGTGATATGCATGCGCATCTCGTCGGTAAAGCCGGTTCATTGATTAGCGCTAAATCTCCATCACCTGTTTTCAAATGGAGCGGCATTTAATACACAGAGCCGTAGTTCACTGACAAGCTATGCAATATCGCGTTCATTATCGCAGATGAATCGCCTTCGATAATGAACGCGATATTGCGTTGCTTGTCAGTGAACTACGGCTCCGTGTATAAAATGCCGCTCCATTTGAAAACAGGTGATGGGGATTTACCGCTAATCAAGGAACCGGCTTTACTGATGAGATGCGCATGCATATCGCATGAGATATATCGCCTAGCCCTATTCTCAAGATACATTTATTATTATTATCAATGCTAAAAACAGTTGTGCTGCTTAATATTTTTGTGGAAACCAACATACATGAATCTTTGATGAATACAAAGTTCAAAAGAACAGCATTTACAGCCTCTTTTTCCCTCACCAGTAAGATGCTCTCCCAGGCCATCCAGCGTATAGGCAGTACAGCACGCCCCTGTATACGATAGTAATCACTACTGTACAAGTTTCTGCTCATGCCAAAATCAGAGATCTTTATGGTGAGATGACGGTCCAGCAGGCAGTTCCGTGTGGCCAGATCACGATGCACAAAATTCAGAGAAGCCAAGTACTTCATCCCAGAAGAGATCTGCACTGACATGTGCAACAGGTCAGCAATGCTGCAGAGACAGAAATAAAAGTTCAAGAGAATAAAACAGCAAAAGCATACAAAACATGGCCTGGATTCAAATCAGTATCAAATTCAACCGGCACCACGTCTGAATGTGTGAAAGCACAAATGAGACATGAAAGCTATAACGGAAATGGAATTTTTCAGCAAATAACAACTTAAATTTGATCTTTTTTTCTCATATAAAACTATATTTTTGGCTTCAGAAGACTTGGAATACAACGCATAAGTCATATGGACAACGTTTATGATACTCTTTATCTTTCGAACATTCAATTTCATAGTATGGAAAAGAATGGGACAGATAATCAGTTAAAAGTCTTCTGTCTAAAACAGTGTTGTATTACCAAAACTATTAAAGTTTGTTTACGTTAACTGAAATATAAAGCTGAAATATATGAATAAAAATAATGCAAAAATAAAAAAAAAATAAATATTACATGAAAACCTTAAAAAAAAAACACGAAAACATAAAAAAAAAACAAAGGACAATTAGAAATGCTGCCTCGGCATCAAACTTAAAGTACTAAAATTACTAAAACTGAAATAAAAATTAAAGCTAAATAGAAATATAAAAAAACAAAAATGAACAAAAGTGACAAAAGTACATGACAAAACTACTACAACAAACTACGTTAAAATGATAAAAAATAAAAACAAATGCAAAATATTAATAAATACTATAATAGTATATAAGTAATATTAAACTATGGAAAAGAAGAAAGATCATACGGGTTTGAACTGATTGCTGGTACTTCTTAAAAAATGTAGGCTTTTAATTCAGGTTTTCAAAAAAGAACACATTGAAATGATTTATTTACACGTTATTATTACGACTCAGAGGTCTCATTTCAAAACCTGGCTTCATTTTAACTCTATAATCTGAAACATTTCCATCATAAATTGAGAGCTGACTTGAAACTGGAAGGTTAAGTTGAAGAATTCGGAGGTTAAGAATCTTAAGCTTGACTCCGACTTGTAGAATAGTGATATTGACCCCTGTCTGCAGATGAAAGACTGTACATGTCAGGATCTTCATAATGATGGACACACCTGACAGACGGAATGTTGTTGGCATGTGTGAGTGTGCTCTCTATCTCTCTCTGGGACAGGAACATGTTGAGGTCTCCGTTCTCCATGTACTCCGTCACCATGCAGAGCGGATCGGAGCTCACGCACACGCACAGCAGCTGAATGATGTTTGGGTTATTCAGACGCGACATGATCTTTATCTCCTTCAGGAAATCATTTCTACGCAGATGCAAATGTCAGAAAGGTTATCATGGGATCAGGAGAAAGGTTAAAAGTCAACATCAATCAGTAAATATTGACTCAATAAATGAGAAAAAAAATCCAGATGTAAACAGATTAACACTTTCTGACAGAGAAAATCACATTATAACTGTGTATTTTAAACAATTTTAGACATTTTATGAAGGATTAGAAGTCTATTAGGAGAAATTTTTTCTTCACATAGGAAATAAAAATTTATATATCAACAAATACTTTGAATAATATAAATACATACACACATACATACACACACACACACACACACACATATACACACACATATACAAATATATATATATATATATATATATATAATAAAATAAAAAATTAAACATTGCATTTCATTTGCCTATTGTTTGTCTTAATCCATGTGCCAATCCATTTTATTCCGACCAAATAAAACACATCACAATTACATAACCACTTCCGAACTTTTAAGCAAGAGCTTCCCAGAAGCCTCACTTTATGATGCAACTTTCCAATCAATTGTTTTGTGTGTGTGTTTTTCCCCCTCAAACCTGGCATTGCTGGTGGCATCCGCTCTGAGTTGTTTAACTGCTACCAGCACTGGGCTGCCGTCCTGCTCCGGTAACGGTGCACCCTCTCCCAGAAACTCAGCCAAACCCTCGGCCTCACACAAATGTACCTGGTAACAGCAACAACATTATGAGCATGAGCGAGCAAACACACTTAAACAGAGTGAGAACAGAAACACACTTGCATGGGCTCCACTAACAACCAAAATACCAAAAAGTACTAAGGTATTACCATGTCATGTTTATTTTTTTGATGTACATACCACAATATTGTGAATCATACCATACTACATAGATATTTTTAACACAGTATCATCATATATGCTCAGCAAGAATTGTTTTTAAGAAATGAATAGTCACATTGACACTGTTACAAAAGATTACTACTGATTATACTTCTACATTGAGGTTTCTGTTCATCAAAGAATGCCAAAAAAATACATCACAGTTTCCACAAAAATATGAAGCAGCACATGTTTTTGACATTGCTCATAATCAGAAATGTCTCGAGCAAATCAGCATATTAGAACAATTTCTGAAGGATCATGTGACACAGAAAATTCACCTTTGCATCACAGGAATAAATGATTTTTTAAAATATGTTAAAATAGACAAAAAAAAAAAAAAAAAAAAAAAAAAAATTAAAAATAAATTAAGCCGGGG
>JAFVLL020029711.1:133333-181486 GCA_021397915.2 Tor tambroides
GCTCAATAAAACCATATGATTTCTTGCTTTTGATACTTTATTTGAACTAATTATTATTGCATCATTGCTATTATATATGTATTTTAAGTCATTTTAAAGGCTATTGTTCACTTGCATCTATTTTTATTACCACAAAAAAAAAAAATAATAATAATTATAGGGCCTCTATGAAATCAGTTTCATTTCCAAATTCAGTTTTTCCCATTTTCATTTTTAATTAAAACTCAAATTAATTGAGTTTTACAGTTTTTTCTTTACCAAATTCTGTTTTTCATTATTTTCTGGATTCCATTTTAATGGTTCCATTAAATTTGAATAATCAAAAGCATCTCCAATTAATTTATTTTATTTAAAAAAAAAAGAAAAAAGAAAAAAGTATTTATTTCTTTTTTTTCTGAAATACTGCACATTTACAATTTTCTCCTAAATAAATTCTGGTAAATAATATAAATTCTGGTAAATAATATTTCTGTTAAAATTTAATAAGTGTTTTTTGATTATAATTTTATTAGTAGTGGACTAGAACACGTGGATATTTTGTCGATCTTACACTATAATACTGAACTTTGATTTCAGTGATGAGATGGACACTTGCTTCTTGCACTCTATGTTTACTTTTGCTTTAAAAAAAGGATTTCATAGAAATTTGGATGCCATTTGGTTTAATAAAATATAGTTTAATAAATTATTCTTAAGTAAAATTGTTGATTTTTTTGTGGGAAATTAATTGTTTAGATTAATCGATAAATTAGTCAATAGATTACTCGAAATAAACATAGTCGTTAGTGGCAGCCCTAAAAGCAATTAAAACTAATATACATTTGTTTGCGAACAACAAAAGATGATTAAAACTAGTATACGTATGCTTACGAACAAAAGATGGTTTAAAGTATTATGCATGTTTACCAACAGATGTTTACACTAGTATAAATACGAGTAAAAACAAAAGATGAATGAAACTAGTAAACAAATGTTTACAAACAGAAGATGATTTAGACTAGTATACACACTATTGTGTGGGGGAAAAAAAGACTAAAACTAGTATACATGTGTTTACTAACAGAAGATGCATTAAACTAGTAAGTCATAGACCAGAAACATCAGGAGTTAGCTTTAGTGTAAGGGTCAAAACTGACTGAAATATAACAAAATCCATAGCAATCAATCACGTACATGGAAAGTAAAATACAAACAAAACATTTGATAATTTAATTTAAAATGGTAGCTTGACTGTAGTTTAACTATGACTAACTTGAGCAAGCTAAGGCTACAAACTAGCTTCCCCAACACTGTTGTGAAGTGACTTCCAGAACTGCTGCCAGCCGAGCGTGAAAAAAGAGCCGACAGCTCTTAAACGAAGAAATCCACATTAGCTTGATTTCTATGACCATATTTGGCCCATGTTTCTGTTTGTCGGAGACTGGAATATTTACTCTCGCTCTACACAACACAAACATTTTGCGAAGCTGTGTAAAATGTTGTTTATCTATTTTCTGACACAAGTTTGAAGTGCATTTCCTTGAGTTTTAATGTATAATAACAGCTGTCCATGTGGAAATGCATGAGATGCCTGTAAGGCCAACCTCACAGTCTATTTGTTAACTTGATTTAACTTTTAAAATTGTTTTTTTTACTGCACAAGGATTTCATGGCTCATCCTCACATTAAAAAGTTTCATTTCAACTCACAGACGTTCTCTGGTGTTACCGCATTCTACACGGTTTAATTGTGCATGTGTTGTGTACGAGTGCCGTTTAAAATGCCACAACAAACAACCACACCATTCATCTGAATAACTCCACTTCCTAATAGTTACTTTTGCTTTTGCTCACATTCTCAGAACAGCCTTTCAAAATGAGTCACGTAATGAAATTAGAAATAACAATCAGAAAGGAATCTAGAAACGACACTAGGAAGAGGTGTTTTAGTGATGATCTTTTGTGAGAATGTAAGCTTACGAAGTACAGATTTGAAGTCTATGGTCCTGGTCTGCTTAATAAAAATACAGATATGACTGTTCAAATATATATGTACTGTAATTACATACACACACACACATATGTATGTATGTGTGTATATATGTATATGTGTGTATATATATATATATATATATATATATATATATACACACACATACACACACAGACAAGCATAAATAAAATATTTATAAATAATCTAAAATAATTTAATATCTTTTAAAAATTCTAAAACAATACAATTAAAATTTAGAAATAAAATATGATAATTTAGCATAGCAAATATATACATACAATCTGTAAAAGGACTGTAAAAATGATACAGTAAAAGCTGTTAATTGGTTAATGATAAGTTCTCTTACTATAGTATATATATACACTATAGTAAGAGAACTTATTGTTAACCAATTGACACCTATATATATATATATATATATATATATATAGATGTATATGTATATGTATATGTGTGTGGGTGCGGGTGTGTGTGCATAAAATTTTAATAAATCCAATGGAATATTTCATTCACCTTTACAGTAAAATACTGTAAAATTGACAGTTCTCTTGTAATTTACAGTGAAAATTTAATTGAAATTCCCACAATTTCTGTGACACTTTACGTTTGATGCTTTTTCATTGAAATAACTGTTAATGAAATCCTTACACAAATATACATTTTAATATTTTATTAATATTTGCATTAATTCAATTTAATATTTTTTTCTACATTTTTTGAAAATAATTCCATATATACTTAATTTAAAAACATGCATTTTAGAGTATATTACATATACTCATACATATACATACACACACATACATATATATATATATATATATATATATAATACATATATTCAGTATTTTATATTAATGCTCTTCAGTGGTGTTGACAGTTAGCATGTTTTTCAGCATATAACGTTTTCTTTTACATTTCTTTTTTAAACACACACTCGCACATTTGTACAAACGTGCATGCTGTGCTAAAGACAGATCCCTTCCTAGGTCAGAATGGTTTGCACATGGTTTTCAGAGGCTTTATTTTTACACTCCTGCATTTATTTACCTCCCTCTCTCTCTCCCTGTGCGCTGCTAAAACAGAGTGTCAATCACTCTGACCTTTACTGCTGCTCTCGAAAGCCCCACCACAGCTTTAGTACTGAGAAAATACACATGAAAGAAAGACACAGAGAAAGAGAGAGAGGGAGAGGGAGAAGCGCAGAAGAAAAAAAGAGAGCAAGTTTCCTGTGTCAGTCAAAACCTTCCGATGATGGACAAATATCTTACTTTTCTTTAAAAAAGGGATGTTTTCTGTAATCTGAAACAGCTAGCAAAACCACTCGTCATCCACCGCTAGCTGTGTTAATGCATAAAGTGCTTTTTGCATTAAATGCACTGCAGGGAAGAAAAAACTAAAAAAGTGCATTAATGCATTTAGCAAAAGAGTTTATTTTTTCTCATTTTTTAATTCAATCTTTCTCCCAGCTTGAGCAGTTTATCTGTAGTTGCAGATTCAAAAACACTTGTTCGCCTGTAACAACAGCATGTTGAGAAAATGCATCAGCCCTTAAATTACATAAAAATTTTTATTGGCTTATCCACAATAAATGCACATGCACTTTGGAAAGTGTGAGTACACTGACACAACATGGCAAAATGTTAAAACACACACACACAGCTACTCATATTCATCTTCATATTCACACAGGTCGAGCGAGCATCCTGTTTACGGACTAGAGGAGCTGAACCACAGCACCTACACGCTCACAACGAGACAGAGATGAATAGAGAGAGAGAGAAAGAGAGAGACTGAGGGGGAGCGAGCGGTGCTTTCCATGGGTAGCTCAGTGAGGTCAGGTATACCAGCTCAGCGGTTGCAGGTTTTAACATAAAGAGTTGCAACAATGCCCACACATGCTCGCGATATAGAATCTATAATCCACTCACAGTCAGACTGCACTGCTAGTGATTCGCTGCATGCCAGAAACTAATATGTTCTCATTTGGGGTAGGTGAGAGGTAAAGAAAGTTCCATCATGATTTTCTTTGAATTTTCAATATTCTAAAAAAATTGGATAAAAATATAATTCCTATACACATTTTTTTTAAAATGGAAAAATACTACATTTTAAAATGGAAAAAAAATACACGTTTTGTAAGTGAAAGTGATTCAAAAACTGCTGACAAATAATGTATTGTCATTTTAAAACAATGTCCAAAGTAAAGGCATATTATATTTGATTTTTCTTTCTTTATTTTTATGACATGCAGTCATCTTAGGCTATTCTGTTACATAAAGACTTTTCATATTTATTAATCTAGCATTTATGGTAGAATTGTATTCATTCAGTATTTATTATTATTAATAATAATAATAATAATCGTACAGTATATAATAGTATAGTAAATAATTTAAAAATGTTGTATTTAAAAATGTAAAAATTTAAAATAATTTGTTTATTTGAAAAATATTTAAAATATATTCTGACTTATTTTCTTTTTATTAAAATAAAATCTGCTAGGCTTCTTTATTCCAAACTAAAAATCTTTATCGTTAAATCCTTTTGCTGTTTTTTTCCCCCCTGATTTACTATATGAACTGGTTATTTGGTCTTTTTAATGACATGCAATCAGGCTAGTCTGTCACATAAATAAACACTTAAAATATTAATATGACATTTATGGTAGAATTTTATTCATTCAATATGTAGTAATAAAAATAATAAAATTATATATATATATTATATATATATATATATATATATATAAAATAAATATTTATGTATTTATTAAAGGGATAGTTCACCCAAAAAACTAAATTCTGTCATTAATTCCTCACCCTCATGTCATTCCAAACCTGTAAGACCTTCGTTCATCTTCGGAACACAAATGAAGATATTTTTGACGAAATCTGAGAGCTTGCTGACCCTCCATAGACAGCAACACAACTGAAATGTTCCCAGATCCAGAAACGTAGCAAGGACATCGGTAAAATAGACCATGTGACATCAGTGGTTCAAACGCAGTTTTACAAAGCTACGAGAATACTTTTTTTGCGCAGAGAAAACAAAAATAAGTACTTCTCCTCCTCATCCCGTCTGCTGCGGCATGCCGCCATTGTGGAGAGCATCATAACGCATCCGCATGCTTTCCTCTGCATGTAAACAACACATTACGCATGGCGCTGCTGCTTATGTTGAACACAGGACAGCATGCGCATTTCAGTTGTGTTGCTGTCTATGGAGGGTCAGCGAGCTCTCAGATTTCATCAAAAATATCTTAATTTGTGTTCCGAAGATGAACAAAGTTTAATTAATAAAAAAATGAAATAACATTTTTATTTAATTAAAATGCATAAATGTAACTATTTTATCTGCCTAACATATTTAGTCCAACCAAAAATTATTTTAAATTTTATTTTAAACTTTGATGCAGAAGCAAATCGGTTTGTCATTTATTCTTCAGATTTATCATTTGAATATACATCATCTGTAACATGACAAAGTCTAGAATGCAACCGCAGAATACATTCAATTTGTGTTGCAGTATACATCACAAACACAATGCAACAAATCAAAAATACACCTACTGCAATGATTGACAGCATCTATACTGCATCGAAACGATCTTGGTATGACGCATCAAAACTGGAGCGTCACGTCGCCACCTGCAGTGCAGACCCATCTTGAAACAGCTGTTAGCTGAGAGAAAAACACACTGCACAACACTTCACTGCATTTACACAAACACGCTGCGAGCAAACACCTTTGATATACAAATTAAAGAGCCCAGGCATGCTTTACACATGAACACACACTGAAAACCACGCTGAGAAAACTAAACACCATGTGCTCACGTCAGGGGACCAAAACTGAAAACAAAAGCAGGTCTCTGCATCTGAGATGGCCTCTGCTCATCCACATGCAGAAGACCGCTGGATTCATGCGATGCAGAAATAACAAATAAGGCCTCTTTACACCTGGCATTAACATGCATTTCATATCTACATATTTTTTTAGCTGGATTGCATTTATACCATGATTCCAATGCATCTCTAGTGTGGTCAGACAGAAAATGCCAGGTGTAAATTACACACTCGTGGATGAGAAATAAGATGGTAAAATTCAAACCAGCATGATGCAATTACAGTGTCTGGATGGGTCTGACACCGCTAAAATTATGACTACTACAGTGTTTTTATTCTACTTATTTTAATAAATTGGTTCAAAAGTGCTTTCAAACTACATTTCAGTAAGTTTAGCAATATTAGGTCGCTCAAATTCTATAGTGTTATCACTGCATGCAACAACAAACGTACAGCACGTCCAATGTAGTCCAACTTAGGAAAAAAAGACTCCTGTCAACTGGTTCTTTGAATGAATCAGTCAAAAGCAAACTCAAAAGTTATTGGTCTGAATTGTCTGGATTGTTGCTGACTGCTAGGGCTGTGACGGTCGCCGTGACAACCGCATCACCGCGGTGGTCGGTTGTCACCGCGGTTGTCTATTGCCACTGGCGGTAGTGCACGTGACGTCACACTAGGGCTGGGCAAAAAGTTTTGTATTCAAGTGTAATAATAGTAACAGTTGCAAATTGTTTTATTTAGACTATAAATCTATGCTAATTCACAAATTACCTCAAACGCCATACACGGCGTTTCCTTTAGATTGGCATGTTTGAGTGCGGGAAAATACAGTTTATGCTGCATTCAGCAAATTTATTTCGTGATGAGCGCTGGACCTTATTGGGAAACCAAATACTACATCGATCTGGAATCATTCATGTCACCCATCCGCGTTTGTACAAGTGTCTTCAAGTTCATGTGATCGCAAACGCCCGGCTGGTCAGGTTTGTATTGGTGAGGCTTTCTCCAAACTGCCCAAATACGAACGAGACAGCGGTAAATGGAAGATGCCAACAAGAAATGTGGAAACATACGCCTTGATTCCTATTCCACAGAGAGCGCGTGCAGACGAGGAGTTAACACACCTGCTTGCTTGGCGGCAGAACAGTGAACCGTGTCTAAACCGGACGCCGCGTCGCAACACAACAGGTTGAGTCTGTCTACACAGGACAGTTGAACTTTGTGTCAGTACGTCCTAAATAGGACTAAATAGGACTGCGATTGATGTTTATCTGCTTACCCCCAGGGCATCCAAGATGTAGGTGACTTTGTTTCTTCAGTAGAACACAAACAAAGATTTTTAACTCAAACCATTTCAATAGCAGTCAATGGGACCCACGGCTTTGAGAGTTAAAATGCGGGGGATCAGAGGTAAAAAAAATGATTTAAATACTGTTCATTTTCTTGCACAGACCGATAGTTTCGGGTCTTAAGACCTCAATGTATCGTCACGAGCCGCAGGGTTTAATTTGGTTTTGTCTGTGTATGTTTTTTTGCCTCTCAAAGCCATGGGTCCCATTGACTGCCATTACATGACTGACAAACTGCAACAGTTTGAGTTAAAAATCTTTGTTTGTGTTCTACTGAAGAAACAAAGTCACCTACATCTTGGATGTCCTGGGGGTAAACATATAAACATCAAATTTTCATTTTTGGGTGAATTAGTACCTATACTAAAGTGCTACCACTAGGATTAATTATCCTTAACAGGCCTATAAAAATTCACCCAAAACTTATTGTATACAATATTTCACACACCGCACAGCTGTTGTGAATATTCACACTGGGGCCTTCAACAGTGGCTGAGTCCAAAAAATAAGCATTCAGTGATGCATAACACAGGTGTCATGGGGCTGTACTGTTGAATTACAGGCGACACTGCAATGTTACACAGTCAATATTTTGAGCAGGGGCTGTTTCACACCCACCACCCACAAGGCCATGTTTGTCCTCTGAGCGCACAGCTCTCAAAGGTATTGGGTGAATGTGTTTTACACAAAAACACACAACCACCCAAAGATGAGGAACTGTCATATGCAAAGCAAACAAAGGATCTCATCTCAGTCCCGATGCTGCAGACACTGAGAGTGTGTGCCAGTGTGAATCAGTTATGCTGGCAGACGTGCTTCACTACTAATGATTGAGCTACATCAGTAAATAAATAAAGCAGCAGACCACAGACAGAACAAATCAGTCAGTTAATGGAAACCATGAGGTGTAAAAACACTAAATTATTAAATAGGCCAAACAATGTGCACAGATAATAATATTAATAAACAAGAAAAAAATAACACACACACACACACACAGACACACACAGACACAGACACACACAGACACACACACATATACAAATACATATACATACATACAACAATAGATAAATAAAGTGGGATGTATAACAAATGCCTGATCTTAATAAATTAAATGTTGTTTGATTTAACATTATTTCAGGTTATTCAAATTATTATATCTCAAAATGATGACGTTTTGGAACTTGTATTGATTATTCTACACTGATTTTATCAGTAACTTTTTTTGTAACTGTATAGAGCATTGATTCATGCAAGTAACAAATGTCATACATAAAATGTATTAATATTATCATGAACTATGCAGGTATAAAAATATGCAAAATGATCCTCAAGATCAGTCAGTTTTGGGTTGCGACCCAAACAGATCACATGTGACATGAAAGTACAATTTCAAATAATGCATTTTGATGCACTGAAAACAATGCATGCAATACAATTCAAATTAAATCATGCAAATTATAAAAATGTGATACACAGGAAAATTAGTACTTTGCAGCTTTGATCTAAATCAAAAATGTTGTCGTCATCATCATGTGAACCAGCGCACGGTCTGCAACTATGTGTGCGTGCCTTTACATCTTTGAAAATGCATCAGAGCGTTTGCTGCTGTCTGCATCTCTGTGTATGATATAATTCTTGGTTTTAAATTGTCAAGTGTTATGCTTTCGGGGAAAAAGGGACATGTCTGATTTCGCTATGACTGATGACTGTGGCCTACTTATCAATCTGCAGATTTTCATATTGATAAAGACGGGTACGAGGTCAGAGCAGCTCTTGATCATGTTAAGAAATGAAACTTTGAGTCTCAGTTTGGGTTTCAGGCAAGTTTCAAACGGTTTCTTCAAAAGTCAAATGGAAAACAAACGAGGGCATGTAAACAGAGCCTAACAGTCAGGTTCTGCAAGTAAAAATCCCATTCATTTTCTCCATAGAGAATAGTGTATTTTTAGTTGTTTTGTTTTTTTTAACTTTAATGCAATTTTTTTCCTCATACAAGTTAGCAAGTTAGTTTGCTTCAATATTTTTTTTAAAATCTCTATGAAGAAAACAAATAAGAAAAATACTGCCAGATCCAAGGTGCTATCAATATTTCACTTTATAAAAACGCAAGCAAAAACACAATATACAACTACCATATATCTTATACAATTGGACATTGGTTTCAGTTTAAATCCATGCAGCCTGTTTTTATACCAAATACTGTGTCGCTGATCTGATTCGGTCGTTGGCTTGTTCAAGAGTTGAAACTACTCTGGATGTAGTTGTGTGAGCATCTGCATGTGCATAAGGTCACCGTGAAGCTCTAATACGCTCCAGATGGGAGGATGCGGTTTTCTAGAATTAGAAATATTTTTCCACAGCACTGGCTGCAATTGCTGTACAGCAAATAATACTAGAAAAACAAGACACGAAAATAATTGCAAAATCTGAAATCTAACTTTGATACAGCATGTTTTCTTTCTCGCTTGATCACACACCAACAAGCCACATCAGAAGACGTCGACATACAACACAAACACAAATCTCTATAGTTTCATCCAGTCCACAAATCCACACTTCATGAGCTCAAATGCATTGCGCACTGCTGGATTTCCTGGTGTCCGTCTTCATCTTCTTTTCATTTTAAGGTTTCTAAGCACTCACCAAACTTTCTAAGCACTCGACCAAACTTGTTCAGACTACATCGGCAATTAAAGGTCTGTGGTCTCCACCCCTAGAAGCCCTGTTTAATGAACATCATTTGAGGCCAACACCAGATGTTTCTCAAGCCTTCCAAAAAACATCACATACATGTAAGAAAGCAAGAAACCGTACAGTTTCCAGTGCTTGATTCTGATTGGTCACCCGTGGCAGTCATATATGTTTGCATAATGACACTAAACTGTATATTGCTACACATATATATATATATATATATATATGTTAGCACTTTGTCTCTGGTCTAGTCATTTTTAACTTGATAATAATACAACACTTCTGTGAAATCTGACAGCAGATAATCATACTAATTTATCTGCTGTGCACAGGCTGGTTTTAAAGTTAGGACTTCCCTGAAACAAAGTTTCTCACGCAAAGAAATTATCAGCCAGCCTGCAGCTTCCTCTCTTAGCATAGCTGCCCTCACTGTTGCTATTGTAGTGAACACACCAAACATAGAGTGCAGAGTTACAGAATCAAGGCATGGACTAGTGTGCACTCTATAATGCAGCCTCCACACTCACACACCAGTGCTCACATTAAGCACACACATACGTAAGATGCACGCAGCGAAATAATGATGCATGCACAGCAAAAGCCTACATGTTTCTTTCTTTAAGATGATTAAGCTAATAAAATGTCCAAAAAAAGAACCGATGAATGCATCGCTAATTTTGAAACTAAAACATGTGTGCAAGCTTCTGACATTTATTGGAGTGTACACACTTTAAGTGTTTGAACTTTCTTGGCCTACGTTGCCTTTTCCTTATATAGACATTCAGAGCAAGTCCTTGCATCTCTGCCAAGATTCCTCAGCAGCCAATCAGAGCCCTGATCCGGCCATGCCGTGACCCCTAAAGTGAGCAGACGTCATTTGCTGCCTGAATGAACTAGCAAAACTAGCAATTAGGCTATCATGCTGTGTAACCAGGAGAAATGGAGCAAGGCGGAGAGAAAAGGCAGACAAAACCGTAATTGTGTCCTTATTAGTTTCATTACACATAATAGTATCAATCAGATCCTGTTTCAAATTGGCTGTTTGTCTTAAATATGGGCGGATTAATTAGGCTAAATGAGTGTTAATGTGAAAATATCACACACTAGATGAATCATGCCATTTTCATCATTTACTCACCCTTGTTTTAAACCCATGTAGCACAAAAGGATAAATGTAGCAAAATGCAAGATCTGTTTTCAACTTGCTAAACATTGTATTAAAAGTTATTTGCTGAAAATCCTGCCTTCTGCCATAGCTCACATTTGTATTCACGTATATTCAAATTTAAAGCCTCATGACCCTTCTCACCATTTTTGCTATCAAACCCAATTGGTTCTCACATGCCAGTGACATGAAACCTGGTGCAACACATCTTTAAGTGCCTTATTTGCATACGTGAATTTTTTACAAATGCAATTGGCTCTTGTGTGATTTGTCATTGCAAACAAACTTTGTGCAACACATATTGAAGTGACATATTTGAATATATGCGAATGAAGTCATTCATATTTGCATATATTTAGGTATAACGCTCCAAAACAAGTGGCAACTGGTTCTTGCATGACTTATCATCGACAACAAACATAATGCAATAAACTGACATGCCATATTTGAATATACATGAATGAAATTCACATTTTTTTTCTGCTACAACAGTTTACGTTTTGATATATTTAAATATAATGCTTCAAGATAAGTCACATCAGATAATTGACGTCAACAATTTCAAATGCAATTGGTTCTTGCATGACTTTTGTCATTGACATCAAACTCCCGTCATAACATATTTGGGAATGAAACTTACATTTTTTATTAACTTAACCATGATGTAGCTCTTCAATCTTATTCATATTTGCATATTTAAATATAGCATAATGCTTCAAGACAAGTTACACCAGATTTCATGCCAAAATTTTAAAGTGCAATTGGTTCTTTTGTGATTTTTCATTAACATTAAACTTCGTGCAACACAACTTGGTGTGCCATGTTTGAAAAAATGTGAAAGAACTTTACACAGCATAGCTCTTAATTTGCATTCACATTGAAAAATATAGCCTAATGCTTCCAAACAAATTACGCCAAATTACAAATGCAACTGGTTCTAGCATGACTTGTAATTGACAACAAACTTCTTGCAACACACTGACATGCCATATGTGACTTTGGACCACAAAACCGGTCTTAAGTCGCTGGGGTATATTTGTAGCAATAGCCAAAAATACATTGTATGGGTCAAAATTATCCATTTTTCTCTTATGCCAAAAATCAATAGGATATTAAGTAAAGATCATGTTCCATGAAGATATTATGTAAATTTCCTACCGTAAATATATTAAAACTTAATTTTTGATTAGTAATATGCATTTCTAAGAACTTCATTTGGACAGCTTTAAAGTGCTCCTATTATGCCATTTTTAAGGTAGCTAATATTGTTTTATGAGTCTCCTAAAACAGGTTTACATGCATCCAAGGTCAAAAAACACTTTAGTTTTCTCAAAAAATAGCTTTAATTTGACCTAATTTCTAAATGATTCCTAAATGACTCGTGCGAAGCAGTTCAAAGAATCAGTCTCTCTAAACCCCTCCTTCCCGTGAGCCCTCACTGCTGTGATTGGTCAGATGGCGCAGTCCTTTGTGACTGGTCTACCGCGTACAGCGCGAATGACAGCCATGGGCGGACATTATGCAAATGTGTTACTTCGTGACATACAGCCATAACAGAATAAGATTCGAATTCCTAACGACTCGTTTAGGCAATTGCGAGCCGACTCTTTTTTTTGATAGACAATAACTTTATATATCGTGCACTTTCGGCTTCACAACTTTGCAGAAAGTTTATGTTCACATACTGCTACATGACACACTGCATGAATGGTAATATTCGAAAAGGCATAATAAGGGCACTTTAAAGGCAATTTTCTCGATATTTTGCACCCTCAGATTCCAGACTTTCAAATAGTTGTATCTCAGCCAAATATTGTCCTATCCTAACAAACCACACATCAATGGAAAGCTTATTTATTCAGCTTTCAGATGATGTATAAATCCCAATTTTGAAAATTTTACACTTATGACTGGTTTTGTGGTCCAGGGTCACATATTTTAATGTAGCTCTTGAATTTCATTTTATGTTTGCATATAGGCTAAATATAAGACTTCAAGACAAGACAGATTCCATATAAAAATTTACAAAGGCAATTGGATGATTTGTCATTGACGTCAAACTTCGTGCAACACATTCTGATGTGCCATATATTTATGTAAATGATGACAGAATTTTCCAGATTTCCATTAGATTTTTTTTGGCCAAGTTTTAAATAGTTGACCTCCTTCAAAAAAATAATCTAATAAAAGATCCGACCAATATAGCAAGCTATTCTAAGCCAACAAGAACTATGAATACAATTATCAAATCGGGCCAAGACAACAGTAGTGGTCACTCTTGAAAGATGCATGAAGATCTCGAAAGTTCGCCTTACCTTGGGTGGGTCATAGAGCTCCAGCTGGTACCTTTCACTAGCGGTGTGCTCGTTGATCCTCCTGACCTGCAGGCGGCAGCGCAGCCATTGCGGGGGCATGTCTGAGATAGTGTCATCCACCTCCAGGTACCGCAGCTGCCCCTCTTTACAAACACTTCCTGCCTCTTGCCTCCGTCTCACAGTTCGCAACAGATTCCATCGTTCCCACCGCGCACCCTTCTGCGAGGTGCGATGGGCGGCTACCTGCACAGTCTGAGGTGGGGTTTGAGAGGTGCATTCAACAGTCGCCGAGGGTACGCCCCCCTTGATCGAATCGTCCCTTGGACAACCACCTGAAGGTTCATCAGTTTGGGGGGATTTCTTAAAGAATCGGCATACGCTTTCTCGAAATCCCCTGACGGAAAAGTTGGTGACGTCACTACGGGAAGAGAAGGAAAACAAAGGGGGCGAGTATCGTTCAGACCCGGTCCTCCGCTCCAGGTGTTCGTCTTCCTGGCTATGATGCCGCGTTCTGCGTGTAGTGTCTGCAGGAGAGCATCGCAGCAACTGCTCCTGTTCCCTAGGGACGCCGGCGGTATCTGGTTTGGGCGCCAACACGGCAACTAGCGGAGTCAATCCCGGCCGCACAGTCTCCCGGTAATCCAGCACCCCTGAGAAGGAAGTGATGCGTAAGCGGCCAGTCATGGGCAGCAAGGGAGGAGGCGGTGGTGGCTGCAGGGCAGGTTCTGCATCTTTAGCCACCTCGCAGCTGAAGTGGTGCTGGAAGAGGGCGCTGAACTGCTTCGAGAAACTTTCCGGCGGGACCACATCCTGCACCGGCCGCTCTCTGACGAAGCGCCGGTAGTGCTGGGCAAGTTCTCGGGCCGTGGTGCTGGCATGCAACTCGCAGAACTCCCTCCATCCACAAGGAGGTGCTATGGACGGTGCAGTGCTTGTGGTCTGCTGGACAGTGTTACCATTCATTGCAGTAACCAGCACAGCAGGGAATCACTGCGAACAACAGATGAACAACATCAAAAACTGCATCAATAAGCATTAAATTATGAGATGGCGCTATATTGTGGCTAGGGTTGTAAAGGGGCAGAATATTTAAGTTATAATTATATAAGTTTGGAAACTTTCCGGAAATTTAGATGAAATTTCCTGCCCTGTTGCAACCCTAACTGCATCAACTAAAGTATATTGTGTACGGATGCGTTCACAATATAGCATTGCCTCAAGTTGCTTAATGATAAAATTATGAAGTTCACACTTCATTTAAGCCTTATTTTGAAGCTAATGCAGTATGTTCAAGCAAAGGTTAACATGTGGACTCTATGGGTGCTGCATATTAATATAGAAAGTAATTTGGAGTAACAAAACCATACATTATTCATTTTCATAAGCTAAGCTTACATGCAAACTAATAATATGTTTATAATTGGATTGACAGCTAAACTGGATTGAAAAGTCTTCATGTAAACACCACAATCAATTCAACTGAGCTTGATTCAAATGAAATTACAAACAAGTTGAGGGGCGTCGAAGAACTTGGGGCCAGATTTACTAACACAGACCCTCTTTTAACATTAAAAACTACTGTCAGGATTTACTAAAAACGTGAAGTGAGAAATTAGTGCTTAAAAGCGTGGACACAGTCATTTTTATGGCTGCCTTTATTGCATATGCTTTTGTAGGAGTTTCCCTTCCAGAAAAAAATTATGGGAGGAGAGCATTTAAATGAATCATGCAATAGCATTTACTAAAGTATGCAGTAGTCAAATTTACTGGAATTTGCACCATTATTTATCACCCCCCAAAAAGCATGTCTTAGCGATTTGAGCCTGTGTTTGTTAGTAGATTAAATGTACCTTATTATCATTGGCTGTGCTTTTCTTTATTTTGTGCATTGTCAATAAATCACTTGCAGAACTTTCTGATCCCATCGGCGCTTTTATGGGATTGCGCTCTCATGCTAATGTGCCCTTTTGAGTAAATCCGGCCCTTAATCTGTCTAAATGGAAAATTTTAGCATTAGAAATCTTTGCACACTTTCCCAATTGGCTTCGAAAATGTTGTGTGCATGTGTAATGTCATGATTTATGTTCATGCGCATCTTACTAATATGTGCATATTTATTAAAGGGGTCCTATTATGCTTTTTCACTTTTTGAATTTTAGTCAGTGTGTAGTGTGTATATTTGGGCATAAAACGATCTACAAAGTTACAAATCTCAAAGTCCACTCCAAAGGGAGATATTTCGTTTTTAAAAAAATCCCTTTTCAAGACCTACAGTGAACGGCTTGTTTGGACTACAAAGTTGTTTTCCTGTATTTGTGACATCACAAATTGTAAATCCCGCCTACGGAAATTTGAATGGTTGTCGGGTGGGGATAACGCTTGGTTGAGCACTGCACGTCTCAAAATCGAAACCCAGTGCGGGTGTTTTTATATCACTGTATTTCTGATGGAAACCAAATGTTTTCAGAAAATTTTGGATGTCATTTTCATTTCAACTTGCATATAATGTAAAGCAGCGTTTGTGAGAGGAGCTCTGTTTTGTGTACAGCGTTACCGGGGAAACCTCGAGCTCTCCCGCTCCAACAGCGCCTCCCGCTGGCAGAGAATTAATTTGCATATATATATATGCCGCCACAAATAGTGTAAGTCTGTGGGACTATGGTATAAATAAATTCAACTTTATAACTGTTTCAGTGCATTTCATGTTATAATGTTAGAATTAAAGAACAATAAACATAATACATATTACCGTTGCACTTATCTGTACATAGTCAATGCAGTTATTTTTAAGCTGTTGTTGACATCCTATCTAAAACATGATTTAGCCAAAAAAAAAAAACAACAACAATAACGTTACCACTTTAATATGTCTTTTTTCGCTTCTGAATGTAGGGTCTGGGCACTGTGCTGAAATTTTGTTCAGAATGGAGATTTTTAATCAAAATGACATAAATCTATCTTCTGGAGAAACTACAGACTTCTCTCGTGACATATGTGGAACTTCTCCAACCAATAAACGAAAGTCCCACCCTACAATTTATTCAATAATCCTTTCTCATATATGTCACAAAAACAAAAGAAAAGATCTGTCGTTACTATTGAACTGACCAATCAGCATCCTATCCTCTTTTTAGTCAGAATAAATTCTCTATATTGCAAAGAGACTGGTTTTCACATATCATGTAAACTTTTGATATTCTAGCGTTCGTGAACAATTCATCCCTTTGTTTACACTGCACATCTACTGATGTAGGAATCTGTGCACCGAAACTGTTTAATGAATCCAACTTTCTATGAACGCTAACAAAGCGTATCAGTTTAGCTCATCACCACATCGCTGACGGCATCTCTTGAACTCTGCTGGTACGATACAGATTCTTCACTTTTACTCACTCACTCATTCAGCTCTCCAGTACAGGAAGAGAGTGACTAATATCGCTCAGGCTGCTTTATAACACACCACAGGTCAGAGGCAGAAATATCTGTGAGGACATCTTTGATGTGAAGAGGAAGACTGAGGAAGTTGAAAATGTCAAAGGCATCTGATACGAGTCACCGACGGGCCCGCGGTTCTCGATGTGGAATCAGCTCGTGAATGTGCGCAGTCCCTCCACACGTGGTGCAAACCACCTTCAGAATCAGATCACAGTCGCCATTTGCAGCCAGGGGAAATTTTCGTCTGAGGCTTAAAAAATCCGCACATGGGTGCTGCGCTGCACCAGACGTGTTGCGACACAACTGGAACCAATCTCCCCATTCTCGTTCCCCACATCCTCATTTACCAGCGCGCAGCCCTCTCGGATGCCTGTAAACGTTTAACTCTGCGTGAGAAGTAAATGCATTCTTAAAGTTCCGTTGGAAGCCCTGAAGCATGACAAAATGAAGGTTTAGTACATGAAGAAAGCAATAGATCAGAAAAACCACAACACTCGCATAGTCAAAGAGAAAAAAAGAGGAGGGGACCATTCTATAGACGGCACCACGCGCTCTTTGCTGTCTTATTGGGTGACAGGAAGCATTAACCTACACAGGGAGAGGAACACCCATCACACATATAGCTGTTTTCTTTGGTGTGCAAAGCTAAGCTCTTTTTGACAAGGCGACCAAAACTGTTTGCAAACATCTTTAAGATGTTTTGCTGGTGCAGTGGTTTGTGCACATGGCTTCCTTGCTTAAAGGAATGGTTTGCTCAAAAACGCAAATTCTGGCATCAAAACCAAGGTCTTAAATCACAGTATGATTCATTTTACAACAGTACATATCACAACAGTCATTTTTGATGGAAATCAAACCTAAATGCTTTTATATATTAAATTAACATGTCATATAGCCAATTTTTGGTAATGCATCGAGTAAATTTTTTAACAAATGAAAATTACAGGTTATTTTCTGCTTTAATTTTTGAGCTTTAAGTACACAAGCCAAAAGACAAGATTACTCGGAGCAATTCACACAAAACGCAATTTTTGCATTTAAAATGCAAGATGCAGGACAGTGTAATGGAAGATTTTGTATACCCTATTGTCATTGCAAAGCCATTTTTCTATCATTTCTGTTTGAGGCATGAAATCAAAATGAAATATATTTTTTTGTGGAAAAAACTGTTTTCTTAGGAAGATTTCGGCATCGTTTATATTCCCTCTTGTCATCACAAACCTGGTGTTCTTTCACCAAATACAAATTCAACTTTTGTGTTCCATAAGTCATGCAATAATGTTCTATTTCATCAACCAGCAAGACTTTCTTGGTCAGCCAGCACCAGACTAGCACCTAACCAGCCTGGACAGTCATAAGATGATGTTTTCAGCATAATGCATGAAATGCGTGGTGTTTACAGCACGGGCCGTCCCGCGGAGCGCGTGCTCCTGCCTCGCGCCCTCGTGCTGTTGTTCAGCGCACATGCCGTGTGACGATACCGCCCCCTGCGCTGGCCCCCGGGTGTTCGTTCTATCAGTGATCATCCGGCCCACTAATGACTCAGCAACCTCCAAACAGACTAACATCACTTCCTCTCTGGCCATCTCTTTTTTCCTTCCTCATCCCTCACGTGCATGCATGTTAAATTCCCGTTCTTGCAATAGCCCATCATTCTGCTTTCTTTTCATCCTCACTGCACTATTGCACCAATCTTTAAACCTCCACTCACGCAGCCACTTCATTGTTCTCATACTTTAAACCCATTTCCTGTTTCACGCCATTAGCTTATTATTTTCACTCACTAATCTTTTCATCTCTCCATACACTTTTCACTTTTGTAGCCCATTACTATCCTGGTAATGCTCTTTCTGGGCTTAAATATAAGTCTAAAATACATGATTTAAATTATTTTACAACAGCGTAATCCATAATATAGTCATTTTTACATAAATGAACACCAAATTGTTTTATATATATTAAATAATCATGTGGTAACACAAATATTTTTTGCATTTTTCTAATTAAAATTAAAGTTCATTTCGGCAATTTTTCAAAAAAAAAAAAATGCATGCGTTTTTTTAAAAATTGAAGTTTTAACTTGAGCAACATTTTTTAGAATGCTGTATCATGTGAAAGATGCTACAAACGGTGCAAAAAATGAGTGCAATGGTCAAAGACGTCCGTGTAGCATATGTTTACATAAAAAACAATGGAAAAGCAGTGCAGTGGAATGTAAAAATGTGTTCTGTATAAACGGTCACAAGTCTGGCATCAATACAAATGCATTTTCATGTTATACAAAATATGATTTAAAAACCGCATTAAATACATTTCAAATAAATAACAGGCTATATACAATTCTCTAACACTTGATTGTGAGTCATCACCATGATTGGCTGCTTTGCTTGTTTGCCACGCCATTGTTGCTAAGGTGTCCTGATTGTTTTTAGTCATTGCTACTGTATGTAGTTGTTAGGGTGTTGACAGGTTGATAAATCTAATAATGCAATAACTATCGCTTTTTATATCACCTAAAAGTATCTGCTAGTATGTTATATAAACAATTATAAACACATACACATAACCTTTTCAGCACAAAGGTAAACATAGGGATTACTAAAGTAGTTTATGAAAAATCATGAATTAAACAAAGATTTGTAACTTTACTCTTATAATGTGAAAATAAACCACAGTTTAGCACTGTTTCATAAAACTGCGCTTGTTTTGAAATTTCTGATGAAAATCAATTTTGAATCACTAAATGAAAATGATCACACATTATTATTTTTTTCTTCCTCCTTTTTAAAAATCAAAAATCAGTCATTTTTTCATCCTCGTGCCTAGGGCCGGATTATCCAATGGGCATTATGGGCACGGGCCCAGGGGCCCATGCACACTTGGGGCCCAAGCGAGGGGAAGAAAAAAAAATTTGGAGTGTCTTTACGTTAAGTGCAAATAGCGCGCTTGTTGGCAAACGCTATTTACAGTAACTCCAGCTACCAATGTCTGGTTGACATTCAAGACGGTAAAAAAGACGCATTTGTTTCAATGTCCTCAGTGGTGGTGCAAGCAGTAGAGCGTCAGGCTCACAGATTTATCTTTTGACGCAATTGACCCGGGTTCGAATCCGAAGTTTGCCGAGTTATATAATTTACTGTACACCAGGGATGGGCAACTGGCGGTATACGGCCCACAATGTCTTTTAGTACGGCCCGCTGGATCATATTAGACTCGGATGATCAATTATAAAACATTCGAAAAGTCAGTCACATAAAGATTGCTTTCAGTTTATGATGTTAATACTATCTCCAACCAGGAGAGGTCGCTAGTTTCCAGCTGCTCACCTTATTAATTACAGCGTAGTAGGACGTGCACTCTAATGTAAACATTCACTAACATTAGCAAACAATGAATGAAAAACTGACCATGAAAACAGTATTTTCCAGTCAAGATGGTAAACAGATTATCTTTTTACCAAGGTTAAGGGGATACCTATATGTTTGGAAATCTGTATTTTTATTTAAATCGCCATCACACCGCTGGCACAGACGCCAGAGTTGAACTTCGCTCAAATTTCAAAGGTAAAATTCATAGTCAACAAAACCTTTTTGCCAAATGCATGACAGAAATGTTTGCACTGAACTATGTTCTTAGGGTTTCCACGGGTCCTTAAAAAGTCTTTAGTTTAATTGTTTAAATTTAAGGCCATGAAAACTCTTAAATGGTACAAAAGTCTTAATTATAAGAGGTCCTAAATTTGGGAACGGAAAGACAAGAATTGCTATACAGATTAATAATGCGACTAAATTTAAAAAGGCTAGGATTTCACTGAATAAATTTGAGCGCTGCACGTTTCAAAGTCAGGAGCTGTGCAGTTTTGTGTACTGCTGTTACCGGGGAAACCGCTATATTTCTGCAGTTCTATTTTGAGAATGTTCTGTAGGCCACTAACAAAAAATGGGACCTCTGTAAATTAGATTTTGCAGTTTTACAGACAACAGTTTTACAGCAGTTTTACAGTGCAAGTGAGATTGGCTTGTTGGGGTAATATTGCTGTTAACTGACAACAAAGTTTCCCTTCTGAATTAGCATAACTGCACAAGTTTTATAGTAAATAAAATCTTTAAAAACAAATTAGGCTACTTTAATTATACTTTAATTTCTTTCAATAAAAAGGAAGATGAGTAAGACGATGTAAAAGGTGTGTGGACGTGGATTAGTAATTTGGACCCTTGGTATAAAAGAGAAAAAACGCTGGCCCTCGTCACTATCAAAGTTGCCCATCCCTGCTGTACACTCTATGGGCCTCATTCATGAAACATGAGCAGAAATAATTATTGTGTAAATCGTTCACAAAGCCGTTCTGACGTGAACTTTTGAATTTATGAAAATGTTCGTATTTTCAAAATGTTAGTTAGTACGAAAGAAACACCTGCTCTTTACCATGTGTAAATATGTGCGTAAAACGTTCTGTGTTCTTTTTGGCAAACTGATGACACTGCATTTTGATGCACTGCCATATTTTATAAGTTCATTTGCTCTGTGTTTTTTTTTTTTTGTAGTTGAGAGTTGATAACTGTTCAACTTTGGGTAAAACGCAGCGCTCGTCACTGTCACTTAAGCCGTCCAATCAATGGAGTTATTATTAATACATTACTGCCATGGATATTCTACATCATAGCAACCAAATCGTACTATTTACGCTTATCGCAAAGATTGCTGGACAAGACATTGTGCCCAGGGGCCTCTGGATTCTTAATCCGGGCCTGCTCGTGCCAAAAAAAAAAAGAAAAAAAGATTCAAATCGCTAATATCAAACGTAAATCTGAGATAATATATCTGTATGTTTAACAGATATCACAGACAAAAAGAACCGCTACATATCCACTGCTCTATTAACATTAACCATCTCAAACACACAAACACACACACCATTTAGAATCATCATTCAAGCTAAACACTTCTTCAGCTTAGTGCACTGGTGTAATTTCCGTGCTTTGTATTCCAATTCGACTTTGTATTTCAATTTGCAACCTCTAATTCCCCGGCTGGGGTCTTTGGAAGCCCGATGCACACAGCGAGTTTCCTGTACTGTAGGGTCGTGATAATAAAAGCAGTGCCCAGATGTTACCGAGTCTCAGAAACTGATTTCATACACGTAATTTTGCTGAATCAGAGAAAATGCAAACCTCATGTCTGCTTCCTCCTTATGACTCGACGAGAGCGTGCAAACAACATGGAACGAACACTTCGAACAAGCATGAGAACTTTATAACGAGACACAAAAATAAAGAGTGCGGGAAGCAGACAGGCAGTGGGCTTATTCACAGAGACAGGAAACCCTGCCCTGCCTTAGTGACCACTTTCTTATACACACACACACACACACACACACACACTATTCACACGCAGATATGGACTTTGACTTCAAGGTTTTAGGCGTGACAGGTCTGGTAGTTAAAGCAAAACTTAAATAAGTCGTTGAGGTGGGGTCCATATCACAGGACGAAATCACTGAAGGACAAGACAATTGGGCTTCCAGTAATTTTGTGCAATTAATCAGCCTATTACAAAAAACCCCCAAAAACACAATAAATCATTTACACAACTAATAACGCCCCCTGATTTGTAGGTAATGACATTATGATGTATATCCCTTCCTAATCTCACCATCAGAGCAATTCATGTTTGAAGTTCCACCATTTTTTTTGGAAGTGCGCGTGCAACTAACCTTGCCAAATTTATCAAGTGCAGCCACATTACTGTAAATGAAAACAGACGAATGAAACAGAGCGAGACACGTTTTTCTACTTTTAACTGAGATGCTGAAAAACAGCGAGGCAAAGATGCGCAAACAAGTCGAGTGTTAAAGGTCTACCTTGGCCAGACCAACAAACCTGACTGTAAAATGGATCACTAGGGACCGAAAGCCAGTGTTAAAGAAACTGTATGGAATTTTTTGACTGTAGTAAGGCATAAAAATATTGTAATACATAATGCTACAGTCAGTTATTCTACTTTGAAATGTGTATTCCGCGTCGGAATGTCCGTTTTTGTTTTGGTCTGTGTGATTCCGCCCACTGCCAATGTACCCAACATGATTTTAGGACACCCTGGGTTGGCCAGTTGGCAGAAAACACATTACGGCCGTGGAAGCCAACAAATGAACTGGGTCAGAGATTACAGATTTTACTCAACCTAAAAAGCACTATGGCCAGAGGCATATTAAAACGCAGAAAAATCAAATCATCAACTTACAGTCTAAAGCTTGTCAACTTCCATTGTCAGTTATGATCATTCCTGTTGCACGTCCTCAATCTGGCAACCCGCATAAGCATCAAGTCTGAGGAGGAAGGAGTGGGAGAAAAACGTTCTCCAATATGTTGAATCTGGACTGCAGTACTCATTTCAACTGCTGGCTGTCAATGTTACATACTGTAGCTTTAAGCTTATGTTCAATGATTTTAAATAAAACAAACAATACATTCAATTAAAAGACACACTTTTTTTAATGCCTTCTATAATTTACTTTTCTTTGACACAAAGTCTGGGATTAAAATAAAAAAACTGGGATTTTTCACATCACAATATTGATATATGCAATTTGATTAATTCATCAGCATACCATGCAAGCAATTCAAATTTTTTTTTTTTAAATTAAAGAAGTCAACATGGGAGGAATGGTTGGCAAACAGCCAGAGCAGCAGGATACGAAAAAGAAGGGGCTCTTGGGATTGTTTCCCCTTTGCCTCCATTGCGTATGTGTGTGTTCACGTCACATTTCCGGTGACCTAGCTGGCCAAACTGTCCAGACACTGTTTATGCCCACCATTTCACCAGCATGCATTCTCACACACATTATGCTTAGAAACACAGAAAAGATTATTATTATTATTTTTTTTTTTATTTTTGTCAGGGCAGTTAAAAAATATAAACAAACATTTTACACGTTTTAATAAAATACAAGTGACTTTTGCCCATGCAAAAATCACAGTCACAATGCTAGGGTGTTTGTAGGTGGTTTTCTGGGTGGTTGCTTTCTGGCCCAAATCAAAACAGTCCAAAAATCTCTATGATAATCTGGGGCCAGATTCACAAAACATCCTTAAGAATGGAAAACCCCCACCCTCTATATTAGCTTGTTTTCTAACTTTAGAATGAAGCATATTTTGTATTCCAAAAAAATAAAAATAAAATAAAATTAAGAACATTCTTAGTTTTTAGTCTAAAGACAAAACTTGAAGAATTTTAATTCCTGAAAAGAAAAAAAAACAATGTTCTTAAAAATCACCATACATTATCCCATTAAGATAGCTTCCAACTTGTCTCGCAAAAAAAAAACAAAAAACAGCAAGTCCAAGTGTTGAACTCCAACAAAGCCAGTTGCAACGAAAATAATGTGCATGTTTATTATGATTATTACAGGAAGTGCATAAATGTGATTTTTAAGTGTTTTTCATTAAGTTTTTTTCAGAATCTTCTGCGAAAATGGCCATCAATCAGATGACACCAATGCCTGTCATTTTTTTGTCATGTTTTTAACAAAATATTTGTAAACTTATTCAAGAATTTTCAAAAAAATTCTGTTTGAATCATTCTTACGATTTCTAATCAGAATTTATTTCAAGAACTACGTTAATCTCTGGTCATTTTTGACCCAGGGGGGATTGGAATAAAAACGACTAACTTTGCTATAACTACTTCAACCCTGCAAAAAGGGTCCATAAATAATAAAACATGGCTTCCATGTAGGTTCATCATCCTCCATGTGAAAATCGTAATTCTGATTTTTAGAACTGATTTGAGGTCCGTAGCACAAACTACCATTTTGAACACACCCCTAATTCTAAATGTGAGCAACATCACTAGTGATGCTTGCTTTAGCACAGAGCACTTATTATACGCACTTAGCGGGAGGCATTCCAAAGTGTGCCTTCAAATGAGCAAAAACACAACACCTCAGTGGCACTCAACGATGTCTGTGCATCTGCTAGACAAACTTTCAGCGTCTCCAAACACACAATGACAGCATTCTTGACTGGCAAACATGATACAAAGCTACCTTGTAATTTTCTCTCCTGCTGGCACAAGCCCATTCAATAGCCGTTCTTTCTCTCTCTGACACAAGCATGCACAAAAAACCAAACAAGAGGGCAGAAACGTGCATAAACTGAGGCTTTGCGCTCTTTTATGAGGCTGCACAGCCTGAGGAGGTTGATCAAAAGGAAGTGCATGTACACACATGCGTGCACACACACACACACACACACACACACAAAAGAAATGCGCTACTCTGAGCATTTAAGGCTCCTTCGACCATATCACACAGTCACATCGCGACACACTGTTCCCCTATGGGTGGGAGTTGAGGGGCCAGAGAGTGTGGGAGTGAGGGGATTCTTACAGCCTGAGATGAACACATGATGCAACAGAATCCCCTGTTCTATATGTGAACATGTGGCATCAGCACTTCTCTGTACTCGGCTGTACATTCGAAAGACCTAAGAAGGTTAAGGTTGTATACACCCAACGTATAGAGACACAAAAAACTGAAACTGTACTAATGCATGTTATAAATATCACACAGGGTCCAAACCTAACACTGGCCAAAGTCCAAATGAGTGTATCATTTTAAATAACAACCATTAGAAAATACAACAGTGCATGGTTTTTTTATTTATTTGCTGCTTGACATAAAAAAGGTATTTTTAAGGAAGCTAAATGGCTCTGTTGTTAAAAGGACACTAATATATGCAAAATACAGATTTGTGGGCTGTTATGAATATTTTCTGTGAGTTACTTTTTCAATTTACAGGCCAGGTGTGGTAAAATGTTAACTGATCACGCCAATAGAATGAACTAAAAAAAAAAAAAAAAAAAGATTTTTTTTTTTTTTTTTAAAAAGTACAAAATAATCAGCTAATTAAACACATATTTAGATTTTGCATCAGAATTAGTCTGAAAGACCTCGGTCGCACTTTCTCGGCCTATTTTACACAACTTCCGGTAGTAGATTTGTTTTCAGGTTTACAAGGTACAACTAATCAATGTATTAGCCAAAGTTTGTTTTGTTTTGATTATTGTGGTATAATCTAACCTATTACTATCTCAGAAGACCAACCCGCCTCTAAACAAAATGTGGTGGGTCACTTTATATGCACTTCCTGTCTAAGTAGGCGTTTGCAGAATAAGCTGCGATATGGACCAGACTATGTCGTTTAGTCAGAGGTAAAGGTTTGGTTATGTGATTTTTATTTGTTTATTTAGACATGGATTATCTGGTCATGAGCGATAAATACCATTCATATGAAATTATTTGCATAGTTTTCTTGACTGTACAGTTAATAGAAGTGATACTTCAAACTGACCTTGTTAATATATAGTGAACATTAAACACACACACACAAAAATCAATAAAAAATTTTATATATATATATATATATATATATATATATATATATATATATATATATATATACACACACACACACACACACGTACACACACTGTAACAAATTATTTGCTAATTTATTACACAGCAACATTTCACGACTGCAGGAACATTCATGTCTCCTAAGGTCTGTTTACAAGAAGAAGTCAAATTTACACTCTCAGGTCAAAGGACATAAACTAAGAAGAGTTTACACACAGTAGATGCTACCTAAGTACTTCTCAATTTACGATTTGTATTCCAGCTGTGAAGCCATAACATCTGCCTGACATAAACATCACAAACTGATCCAGAGGCCCAGATGATGAAATCATATCTGGTGTGAACTCATTTGCATACACATGTTCACGAGCCCATTTCACATGTGCATGCTATTGAGTGCATCTCATATGATTAATAATAATAATAATAATAATAATAATAATTAAATACATCATAAACTGAAATAAAAGCAGTAGCCTGATACAGACAATGAAAAGCACATTTGACATAAACTTATTTGCATAAACGTGCACGAGCCCATTTAATGTGTATGCACATAAGCTTGTCATATTATTATTTTATTATTATTGTTATTATTTAAAAATATCATAAACTTGAGTAAAAGCAGCGTTTCCAGTCGCCTAAAAAGCACATCTGCATAAAATCATGCATACACATGTTCACGAGTCTATTTCGCATGAGTATGCAAATGAGCTCGCTTTACATTATTACAAATAATAATAATAATAATAATAATAATAATAATGTATATGGTGTGCAACAAAAAATTACGTAATCACCGGCCTTAAATCATTCCGTTAAGAAACTTTTAAGCGGGCGCGAACGCATGAGCACGTGCAGTTTTTTTTTTTTTTTTTTTAAATTCTTAAAATAATTTTGCCATGCTTTCTTTAAGCGCCCATTCGAAATGACGCAAATTCTAAGAAACCGTACGTAATTCACGTATCTTTCGGACCGAGCCAGACGCGCGCTGTGAAACTGCGTGATCCCTTTAAACTTTCTTCTGCCCCTCGCGTGCGAGAGTCAAGTTAATTATAATTTTGCACTAAACTTTCCGAGGGAAGGCAGCAGCGCATAACCTCAACACTCAATATATGAGTTACACGAAACTATGAATGCACAAGCCCAACTTTCATAATAATTACCGCGGTGTCATAACTGCCGGAGAGCAGAGACAGGAGACCCCCCCTCTCGACTCAAACTCTGACCAAGAAACTTCTGTCCCGAAAGAGTCGGGATTATATGTCCCTCACAGTTAACCTTTTGCTGAATCCTGTTAAACACATTTACATGCTGCCAGAGAGAGCCGTGATAAATATTAAACATGACTTGCCTGCCAGCCGTGATGTCCGTTACTTTCTCTGACATGTTGGATGCGCGCAACAACAGCCCTGCGTAAACTTTCAGGAAGGAAAAAAAAACCACACAAACTTTCCATGGACACAGCGACAACAAGCGACGAAAAATCCTTGATGTGGCGAGACATCTGAGCTTCCGGCAAAATAAAAGCCCCATTTCGTGTGAGAAGCCAGCCGTGTAGTGTTCGTAACCTACTTAATTATTATATATCTCTATATATAAACAGTGTAAATCATATATATAACATATAGATAATCTAACTTTTTTTGTCGTTCACTAAAATGTGAAAAGTCAGTCAGGTCATGCACGCATACAAATTGTAAATTATAAACAATAAATGTTTACAATAGTTGGAAGCAAAGCATTTAACATCAACGGACGCTACTTTATTTGACATATCTCAATTTAATGTAGCGCTTTGAGACTTTTATTTTAAAAACAGCTTCAAGTTCAGCAATTACTTTGTGGCTTCACGTGATAGATTTTGTAGTTTCCGTCGGCAAATGTGTGATGTCCATTAAAAGCGTGTTACTAGCTGTGAGATAGTATGAAATTATATGAAAAAATGATGAAATCTTCTTCGTGGAAAAAAACTCTCCACAGTAGTACAATCCACCCAAAACTTAAATGTTTACTTTCATGTCCTTGAAAAAGGTCATGAAGAGCATAATGTGAAAGTGTACGTTTCATGATTTATTTTTTATTATGCACATCACAACATATTAAAGAAATGTACAGGAAATTTGACTACAGTGAGTTTCTCCATACATGGAGATGCAATGACACAGGATCTTTTAATTGAAACCTTCAACACAGTAATGCTGAGCCATCTTGTGGTGAGATTGTGGGTCTTCACATTTTGATTTTAAAAAACAAAACGTTATACATATTTTATGAGGATGCTCATCTTTATTTGACTCATTTGCAAACATTAAACGTACATTCTTCTTTCCTTCAAATTTAATATTCTTTCCAATGTAATTTTCAAGGCCTGTTTTGACCAAACATTCAGATCTGGTTATTGCAATACAACCTTATGCAGCAACACGTTGACTTTATTGAAGTTGTTGTCATTTTACTATCAGTACCTGGTTAATACACAAGTTGTTTATCCACATTCACCTATTTGCATTGTGGAATCTAACACAGTGTTTTAGATGAAATCTGAAGGCACTGCGGTTGGCCAGCCACGTATCCCATTTAGTGTCACTATAGGTTAAATCTCCCCAAATACGATTATATGACTGCACACAATTTGTACCATTAAAATGCATTTACAAAAGCCATTAATAAGCTGTCTGTATATAATCTCTAACGTATTAAATGTTGGTCACAGTATGATGACTATAATTGGTCAGTTTTAAAAGGCAAGGCAAAGCATTAACACGCTTATTGGGAAGAATGATAATATATGATTAAGCATAGCAAAACTTAACCTAAAATTGAATAACTGTGTATTAGATCTGCTTAGAAAAAAGATCCATCAGCGGAAGATTACATGTTAGCTGGCTAGTTAGACAAGTCCATTGTCTGAGACACTATTACATACTTTAAAGTTAGAAATCATTTTGGCAATTATGTTTTTGAAAGATTGGATTGTAGATCTCCTAAAATACAGCATAAAATTCACCGCCAAAAATCTTGGGATACATCTAACTTTTTGTGCTGTTAAGCAATTTTTTTTGTTGCTACTTTATATTGTAAATTGATTACAAATTGCCATAGACCAGCTTTGGCACTGTAATACTTAACATTCAAGTGTCTGTGAATCTGAAAACACAGACCTGGTACCGCTTTCTTTTTATCAAGACAAACACTGTGAAAAAGGAAATTCATATTGTTATGCAAGTAAGACCTCAATTTAAAAAAATAAAAAATACAAATGAGAAGGAAATGTCAAGTCACTTCAACATGAAATGAATCTAAGTGTGAGATTTTATAGTAATAGTTTATCCAAAAAAAGAGATCAGCATCATCATTTACTCATTCTCATGCCGTTCCAAACCCATATCACTTTCTTGCTTCCACGAACACAAAAGAAGAAATTTGGCTGAACATCCAGAATGCTCTTTTTTTACAACGGGGACTGGGACTGTCAAGCTCCAAAAATAAGCACCATAAATATAGTCCATACAACCTATGCACAAAATCTAAGTATTTTGAAGTCATAAATCTTTATGTGCTAAATTTTACATTTTTATTTTTTCGCTTACAATCTCTAAAATCTTGCATCAAGGTGCATCAAGACACATCAAGACACATCATGCAAGTTTTAATGTCAACGAGATGTGAGAACCAATGTTTGACATCATAACGTCAAACCTTGAGAAACACACAAAAACAAAAATGTTAGGCTTTTCCTAAAGCTATTGTATCGGTTTGTAAGACTTGCACACAAGTCACTTAGACTAGCTTTATGATATTTTCATGGTGCTTTTTGTCATTTTTTTGTAACCTGGACAGACTCAGTGTTCCATTTTTTTCAAAATGGAACAGAGCACTGTAGACGTTGCTATATATATTTAATTCAACAATGCAACACTGTAATTACTGAGATTATTGAAGATTTAATGCAATTTTTATTTTGCTAATAAGTTTCATAAAGACTGTGTCATTAGATTTGTTTTTCAAACCTTCCTTGTCTCACAAACTGCTAAGTACAGGAATGTTAAGATATTTTAACAGCCTCTCTTAACTCAATTAAGTAGCATAAATATTTTTAAATTCATTTTTGTGCATTAGTTTAAACTGTGTGTTCTAATTAATCAATTCAAAACTGATTTAATGACTCATTTTGGTTAACCTACAACAAAGTTCAAGGAAATGCAATGTTTTTCATTGTATTAAAGGAATGGTTAATCTAAACATGAAACCTTGCTTAAAAATGACTCATCCTCAGGCCATCCAAGATGTAAATGTTTGTTCGTGCAAACAGATTTGGAAAAATTTAGCATTCCATCACTTGCTCACAAATGGAACCTCTGGAGTGAATGGGTGCCGTCAGAATGAGAGTCCAAACAGCTGATAAAAAAAAAATCACAATAATCCACAATTAAAATTCATCTTGTCTGAATCAGGAGAGAAATATGCACAGATTAAGCACCACTGAGTAAAAGCAATCCAAAACAATTAAAAACAATGCATTGGTGGCTTTTGATGTGAGAGGACAAAAAAGGAGCATTATAATGGATTATGGACTCATATTTTTTCTTACAAACACACTTTTTTACAAACTTTCTGCTTCAGAAGATGTTAGTGTGGATTATTGTGATGTTTTTATCAGCTGTTTGGACTCTCATTCTGACGGCACCCATTCACTGCAGAGGATCCACTGGTGAGCAAGTGATGTAATGCTACATTTCTCCAAATCTGTTCTGATGAAGAAACAAACTCATCTTCATCTTAGTTGGACTGAGGGGTGTACATTTTCAGCTTACTTTCATTTTTTTAAAAACAATGAGAAACACTGCACTTGCTTTAAAAATATTGCACTATTCGTTTAAAATGCTTTAGTAAAAATATATGTAGGTAAATACTGCTGTTTACTTTGTCATGAGATTTACTGTACTTTCCTGTATTTAAAAACTTTTTAAACTAGATTTTCCAGAGAGGTTTGGAAAGACGTGAGGGTGAGTAAATGACAGAATGTTCCTTTAAAAACTGGCTTGGTCTTGTTTAACGAAATAAAAAAATCAGTAACAGTGGACGAGTGATTATCATTCTAATGCTCTCTTTGACCGATTATGTCTTTAACCGAGATTGCACTAAGCATGTCTTGTGTGCAGATGTATATTTCGAGTCTCTTGTGGATTTCATTCACTGGCTCTGCAGCCATTCTGTTCTCAGTTCAGCCACCTCTTTGCCGTACCAGTCGTGTAGTTTGGAGAAGCAGCCTGTGCCGGGTGAAACGGGGCTCTCGAGTGACCCGCCGTTGGTCTTCCTCCGCGGAGGTACCGGAGGTGGTTTGACTCCATCCCCCCTCCCGCTACAGTCCCCTTCCCAGATGCAGCCCTCGCTGACACCGTTTGGCACGCTGGTGGGTTTACTCCAAGACACCCCATTTTCTCTGCTAGACACCCCTTCCTGCGAAGGCCCCGTAATGGCGGCGTTCTGTAGCGAAAAGGTTGCGGGTTGGAAGCTTGTTGCTCCTTGCATTTGCTGCTGGGGCTTCTTCGGCTTGCTTTTGGCTTGTGAAGATCTGGCTTCTTCTTGTACCTCCTCCAGCTGCCTCTCCAGCTCCTTCACGACCAGCCGCATGTAGTCAAAACTCGCTCGTGACAGAGCCTTGACCCACGATTCCATAGCAGCCTGGTTCTCCGCGGCCATCTTGTAGACCTTCGCTTTGACACAGTCGAATTTAATGGCGAAGGCGAACTCTTCGGATTCAGACTCGCAGAGCTCCACCGTACAGCCTTCCAGGACGATGACGCCAATCGGCTCTCGGCTTTCTCTCTCCTCGAAGTAGAACAGCATGTTGCCCTTCAGAATAAACCAGCGGCGGTGGTACGCCGTGTTCCGTTCCCCTTTCTTAAAGAGGAAGCCCGTCTTGTCTGGAGGAGAGTTGCATGTGGCATAATGCGCCACGCTCCTCTCGTTCAACTTCATAATGGTCTCTGAAACAGAAATCAAATACATTTAGAGCAAATATTAAAGATATACTGATAATATTTATCTCAAGAAGGTTTAATAATGTTGATTTAACCCAAATTCACATTTTTCTACTTGTCCTATTGGGTCTACAAATAAATCTAAAGGAAAAGCTCCTCTATATGTAATCATAATAATTATTGATTTTTTTTTGTAACTATCAGTTATCAGACAATGCATGATGTTATTCAATGTTGTAATTATACGATTTAAATTTCTTAAAGGCTGTCATTAGATTCATTTTGCAATCCTTCCTCAACTTGTGAATATGAGAATATTACAAAGATGTTTTCATAACATCTCTGAATTAAACTTAAGTATCAAAATTTGCATAAAGAGTTAACATCAGTTCAAACTGTGAATCAATACAAAATTGATTCAACAATAAATGTAGGTCAACACTCAACAGTGTTAAAGGAAATGCAATGCAATTCATGCATTTAAGGCTTTAGTAGAAATATATGTAGGTAAAACAAAACTAAAAACAAGGTTTGATTGTTTTTTTTTAACTTGATTTTTATTGTGTTTTACTTCCTACAACATCTTGAATCTTTTTGCCTACAAGGGATGTTTATTACCATTTATTTGATCAAAAATACAGTAAAAACAGTATTGTGAAATATTATTACAATGTAAAGTATCTGTTTTCAATGTGAATATATTTAAAAATGTAATTTACTCCTGTGATGGCAAAGTTGATGTATTTTTGTTGGCCAACCTAGAAGTTACCATTTCTCTGGTTCCCTTGACAAAAACCCAACAGAATTTTTTCAGCCTAAATACTTATATGTGACCCTGGACCACAAAACCAGTCTTAAGTGTAAATTTTTCAAAATTGAGATTTATACATCATATGAAAGCTGAATAAATAAGCTTTCCATTGATGTATGGTTTGTTAGGATCGGACAATATTTGGCCCCAGATACAACTATTTGAAAATCTTGAATCTGAGGGTGCAAAAAAATTATTGAGAAAATCGCCTTTAAAGTTGTCCGAATGAAGTTCTTAGCAATGCATACTACTAATCAAAAATGAAGTTTTGATACATTTATGGTAAGAAATTTACAAAATATCTTCATGGAACATGATCTTTACTTAATGTCCTAATGATTTTTGGCATAAAAAAAAATCGATAATTTTGACCCATACAAAGTATTTTTGGCTATTGCTACAAATATACCCATGTGACTTATGACTGGTTTTGTGGTCCAGGGTCACATATCAGAACATCAAAACATACAAATTTTCATGAACTTGTGTTGACCACAGACCTATTTCAGACATTTAACCCAAAAAAACAATAAAAGACTTCTGGACTATGGAACCATGCTAAAATATTAACTCGTTTCCGGGTTTTGGCCTACAAAAATACGTCATCCCTTGAGCACTTTATTACTCCAGTCTTCAATGTCACATGATCCTTCAGAAATCGTTCTAAAATGCTGACTTGCCGCTTAAGAAACAAATCAAGAACACTTTTTATTGTTATCAAATAATTTCAGATAATTCTTTTAGGATACTTTGAAGAACAGAAAGTTCAGAAGATTTAAAAGCATTTATTTGAAACAGAAATCTTTAGTAACATTATGTTACTGTTACTTTTGATCAATTGAACACATACTTTTTAAATAAAAAATAAAAATCTCACCAAACCCCAAACTTTCAAACCGTAGTGTAGATGTAAATTCACCTTTCTTTCAAAGCTCTTCTGTGAACCCTTCACGTGTGGCCTGCTTCCAACAGTCAATCAAAACACCAGCACTTGCCAAACATCTCCATCCCATTTCTGATCTAAAAAAAAAGAGCCACAGTCAGTGACTGAGGTGTCATATATATCGGAACATCTTACTTCACACATCTGACCTGGTTTAAATCACACAAATTCCTCTTTCTTAAAACAAGTGGCATAAATAAAAGTCTGTGGAAGTGACTAAACTATAGATGAATCAGACGTAGCGTCAAAACCACGTGACAGATATTTTATAAAAAGTACAACTAAAACAAATCTTTATTATTAATGTTATATTTTATTATATGTATGCCAAACAATAGCTACGTATGTCTGTACGTTTTCTTTGCACTGGACGCTCCTGTCACAAGACAAATTCCTTGTGTGTGTGTGTAAACACACTTAGCAGTAAAGCCCTTTCTGATTCTAATAAAACATAATAGTCATATATTAATGACTTTTTCAAGCCTAAAACTCTTATTTTAAAATTCCCTGATATCCCCATGCTTTCCATGGCTGTGAAAAGCATGAAAAGATACCATGGTACTGCCATCTGATGCTATCACTTTACCATGGTATTTTCTGGTAGTACCACCACAGTACTCCAGGAAGGAATATTTTTGCATCTACATGTCATGAAACAGCAGCATATCAAAGAACCACAGTATTAGCCTTTGATATCTGATCACACCATTTTTTTTTCTCTCTTTTATTTGCATGCGTAAAAAAGGAACCAATAAGCACCATGGTAGTATCATGTTTCATATATGTTTTGTGGTATTAAAAATTGTGTTCTTGGAAACAGTTTCAAGTTTTTTGTAAACACCATGATACATGAACTTCAGTATCACTGTACGTTACGCGTCAAAATACCATGGTATGCCCATCTGATACTGTTCCATGGTACTGTCACGGTAAAAACAGTTTTAGTGACCCAACCATCCAATAGAGTCTACTGCAAAAGTTTTAATGATCCAGACAGCAGTTTTATACCACCGTGCGTTCAAAAATAAGCATTTAAAAACATATATACACTAACATTTCAAGTGAGCATCAGAATGCTGCAGATACATGCAGTCAGATCTGTAGCACATAAATATGGTTTAACAACGTACAAGAAGGTGTTAAAAGCTAATTAAACATTATCAAACGCATTTATACCAGTAAAGTAAGAAAATCGTTCATAATAAGTACAACGTGTAGAGAAACGTCAACGTGTCTTAATAATACAGTCTTTGTGAGTCTCGACTCGCAGCTCGAGCAGTTTGCTTGGTATTAAACCATCAAATGCAGCCTTGTTTCTAGCGTATAACTGCTAAAGCCGTGTTACAAAGATAGAGAAACTCATAAAGAGAAAGGTTTAAGAGATCTAGTACGTCGTTTCGAGATTATATCGATGTTTAACCTGCCTTTTGAGCGTGTTATTGGACGCCAGCATACAGTTTTCCTCCCTTCATTCTTCCTTTTCTGACTGACGATCACGTGACGCTGCAGGAATCTCTCTAGTAACAGCAGAGCTGCGCGCGCGCTCATGTCTGCATATACTCACACAATGGGTTATTATAAAGATTACAATGAAGTCACACGCCCTTCTCACATATTGAAACTTAAGTTTAAGAGTGGATACGTGATTATATATGTGCATTTAGATTATATGAATTACGTTTGGTCATAACTGACAAAAATACTGCAGTAGTAGGCTACTAAGGTACAGTGATGGTATCACATGGTAATACTATGTACGTAAATATATTTTATGGTACTCCAAGGATACCATGGTGTATATGTATAACCATGATATGACAAGTTTTTATCAGTAGTTTTATAACAGGCTACTGTGCTTGGAAATACAGTCTGCCATTTACAACAATACTGTATTTCACAATACTATGACTGTACCATTGTACATGTTTAAAGAACCATGACCATGGTTTTAAGACCATGAGAAAAGTTTTTTAATACTTTTAGAGCCCAACACAAACACATATTAATACATCATCTATTCCTTTCGACTTCAGTGACTGAGTCCATAGCTAAACCAAAGTCAAACATTCAAGATTGTGGTAGCAAAAAAATAAAAAAATAAATAAATAAAAAATAAAATAATAAAAATAAAATACAAAACTTATATATATATATATATATATATATATATATATACAGTGCTGCTTGAAAGTTTGTGAACCCCTTGCAGAATCTGTGAAAATGTGAGTAATTTTAACAAAATAAGAGAGATCATACTAAATGCATGTTATTTTTCATTTAGTACTGTCCTGAGTAAGATATTGTACATAAAAAATGTTTACATTTAGTCCACAACACAAAAAAATTGCTGAAATTATTAAAATAACCCCATTCAAAAGTTTGGGAACCCTTGGTTCTTAATACTGTGTGTGGTTACCTGGATGATCCACGACTGTCTTTCTGTTTTGAGATGGTTGTGCAAGAGTCCCTTGTTTGTTCTGAACAGTTAAACTGAGAACTGTTTTTCAGAAAAATCCTCCATGTCCTACGGAATCTTTAGTTTTCCAGCATCTTCTGCATATTTGAACCCTTTCCAGCACTGACTGTATGATTTTGAGATCCATCTTTTCACACTGAGGACAACTGAAGGACTCAAACACAACTATTAAAAAAGGTTCAAACATTCACTGATGCTCTAGAAGGAAACATGATGCACTAAGAGCCGGGGGGTGAAAACTTTTGAACAGGATGAAGACGTCCAAATTTTTCTTATTTTGTATAAATATAATTTTTTTTTTCCATTTAGTACTGCCCTTCGGAAGCAACAGAAGATACTTGCATGTTTCCCGGAAGACAAATTAGGTACAATTTACCTTGATCTTCAAATTCAAAAAGTTTTCACCCCCAGTGAAATTATATATTAAAATTATATATAATTATTAATTGATCATAAGTGATAGATGATAGATAGATAGATAGATAGATAGATACTATAATATATACACTACTCATATGTAGAAAAATAAAATAATATTCAGAATGAGTACAACACAATAACACCGGAAATACAGCAAAATCGGTATTTATTATGGAAAATAAGAAAGAAGATGAAAGAAAACAAGTCTTCCTTAGTCCCCAATATATTACTATACATACAGTATCTACTCTGCTTATGTAATGTACATGAAGGACACATACAGAGAGTAAAAATGTTTGAATGAAAGACTGTTATTGAATACAAAATGATAAAAGAAGGTACATTTATTTCACTTGAAACAAAACCACACTCACAGTATCACGCATTCGCACGGACATGCACTCTTGGTCTCTAAATATGTAGTGAAAAGCAAACTCTGATCAGTAATAACAGAAATTGCCTCAGGCTCACTTCAGCAAAGGCTTCTGGGAGATTGAGTTTTAGTGGTTGCCCTTCTCCTAAGCTTTCCTACCACCAACATTCAACCGAAATCCCAGTGCTATTGGAGGACTCTTCAAAACGTCCTGCATAGCCAAACCTTTCAGCAGCCAAACAATAAAACTTCTCCTGTACATTTGAAGACAATTTCTGAAATACAGTAAACACAAACTACAGAAAAGGAATGTAGAAACTAGTACACGCTGATGAAAAAAGATGGAATTATAAGATCTTGGTTACATCGTAGTGCACCACATGTTTTTTTGGAGCAACACTCATTCACAAACTTTTGCTAAAAACATTAAATGACATTAATAAAACATTAAAGTGGATTAAAAAGAAAGAAAGAAAAATGTGCTTTGAATAATTTTAAACTTACATACATATTCCCCCATAATCATGTGCCTTCTACAGAGATCGAAGATAAAATGGATCTCTACAATATTAAAATTTTTTGGTCCTGTATGTTCTCAGCCAGACTTAGTTCATTTAGATACAACAACAATGCAATTGTAGAACTGTATGCCAATAACAAGGAAGTATAGTGTTTTCCTTTGCAACCGAGTTGAAATTCAGTTTGTTTGCCTGTGGTGGTGAAATATTGCTGGTTTTTGCTGGACTTTAAAGGAATAGTTTACCCAAAAATGAAAATTTGCTAAAAATGTACTCACTTTCAGACCATCCAAGATGCAGATGAGTTTGTTTCTTCATAAAAACAGATTCAGGTACATTTCGCATTCACTTGCTCACCAGTGGATCCTCTGCAGTGAATGGGTGCTGTCAGAATGAGAGTCCAAACAGCTGACAAAAACATCACAATAATCCACACAACTCCAGTCCATCAATTAACATGTTCTGAAGCAAAAAGCTGTGTTTTTGTAAAAGTTTTTTAACTTAAATTGATGCTTCAGGTTACAATGAATCCTCTATTCATAATATTGCTTGAACTATTCCTTTAAAGCCAACATGAAATGGCATTAACAAGACATTTTACTTCTATATTTGGACATCTGCATGTGGAGGCTGAAGGTTAAATTTACCCCAAGAACATCTTGACGTATCCCAATGGAAATTCTTCTTGTTTTTTTAACATTAACCAAGAACCAAGTTATTACATTTTGATGAAACACTACAATAATGAACATTGTCTTTTTTGGAAACATGCACGGATGAATCATGGTCCATTGGTCTGTTCTGATTTCATGTTGATTTTAAAGTGGCCTGCAGTTGGGGGAAGAAACAGTGCATTCAATTGCACGTCAGTCCATTGTTGGCTCTATAACCCTCTCCCTTCTCCTCCGAAAGGTTTTTTTTAAAATCTAACTATAACAGTAGTTCTGCTAGATCCAGGCAGAGCAAGTCTCTGACCCGGCTATATCCAAAGAACCTGTAAAAACATTCATATTTAGAGAGCAAAACAACACTTAATATCATAAGACACAGTAACTCCAGTGTGGGGGTAAATAAGGAACAAAAATAAAAACCAAAGACAGCAGTGCTTAACGATACACAACCACAGTTTTGACAAACATAACATTCGTCCAGTTGGTTCTTTCTGCCTAGAATATATAGTAGGCTCAAGAGTCACTGTTGGAAAACGACAAACAGAAATAACATGTATGATAAAGAAAAAGGGGAAAGAACAACAACGAAAAGTCTAAAAAAATCTCAAGTGTCTATGGATTGGAAAAAAAAGCTCTTTGAGTCCCAATGGAGATGAATATGTGAGTGGATAAATGAATGAATGCCTTTAGTAAAATCTCATCATCTCTAGATCTCTCCTCCATTGGATTTCTACCGCTCTAATGACGCTACATTGTGGCTATAATGTTCCTGCTCTACTTCAGCGACTGGCGAGCCGTCAGAAGACTTGTATAACAGTTTTCCTCCAGGTTATTTCAGTAGAGCAGGTGTCGGTCATGAGTGGGGCGCAAAAGTTCGCAGGGCCTGATACAATCCGTGAAAAGTGGGCCGGTCCGCGATGTCACGACTCCAGCAACGCATCATCAGCTCGAACAGAGAGGATGGACAGAGTGGTGGGGCGGAGAGAAAGATCTAGGGAGAAAAATATGTAGAAGTCTTTTACATAAAATTGATGTAAAGGTTTGCATCCTGTGACTGTGCATTCATTCAGTCTCATCATAGTTTACCAGAAAAAAATGAACCACTTTACTTTGGACCTCACTTCAGTTCAATTCACATTAATTTAGATTAATTCACTTTTCACTTAATTTCACTTTTCCTTTTCAAGACCAAATGAAATTAATACCATATGTCCATATAGAATAAACCAATGTTTAATTCCAAAATAAATCATTTATTTTTACTTAATTATAATAAAAATTAAGCGGCCCAGAGAGAAGCTTCAAGCGTTTACATGCAGATTAAGGGCCAGTTTTACTAAACAGGGCAAATTAGCGTGAGAGCGCAATTCCAAGACAGCGCTGATGGGAGTGGAAATTTCTGCAGGTGTTTTACTACAATGTGAAATGCAGCAGAAATTAGCGTAGTCGGCAGTCACAAATAAAGAAGCCACAGTACATTGAAAAGAACCAGAGGCCAAAAAATGAAGTTTTGCTAGAGCTGGTATTGCGTGACTCCTAGTTGAGGGTTCAAAGTCGTCTTTTATTTCCTCAAGCAAATTAAAAATAACATGGCTTGGCAAACGATATGTTTGGATAATGTGTTCTTCTGGCATTCAAAATAAATTAATACTTGTGGAAAAAATCCTCTCCTTTTACCATGCGCTCTCTGTTCTCTGCGGTGCCTCCTCCAAGCAACAAACTGCAGCCACTTCAAGAGCAAAATAGTTTAAGACATGCTTTTTTTGGACGTTAAATAATGGCGCAAAATGCCAGTAATTTGTTAAGCGCAAACGTTAGTAAAACACGTGATTCATTTGAATACTCTCCTCCCTTAACTTTTGCGTCTGAAAGGGAAACTCCTAGAAATGCATATTCAATAAGGTCAGGCGCAAAACTAACAGTGTCCAAGCCTTTTCAGCACGCCTTTAGTAAAACCAGACAGTACTATTTTAACGCCAAAAGACGGTTTGCGCTGGCACAAGCTGTTAGTAAAACTGGCTCATAGTTTATTCTGTATTGTGTAAAATAAACTACTAATTTGCTGCTTATTAATAGTTAGTAAAGTAGTTATTAAGTTTAGGTATTGGGTAGGAGTAGAGATATTGAACATAGCGTTAGAATATGTGCTTTATAAGCACTAATAAACAGCCAATATGTTAATAACAGGCATGCTAATAAGCAACTAGCTAATAGTGAGAATTGGTCCCCATACTAAATTGTTACCAAGATTTTACACTGCAAAAAATGGCTTATCTTACTTATTCTTGTTTTAAGACAAAAATACTATTTTAGTTACGCCACTGACAGATGATTTTACTTGTTTTAAGTAAAATGCACTTAATTTAGTTTTTTTTCCCCTGGAAACAACACTAAATATCTTAAGTCATTTTTCTTATCTAGTAAAAGTATCTTGATTTAAGAATTTTTAGATATTTTGACTAGAAACAAGAAAAAAATATTAAGTAAGTTAAGCCATTTTTTTTGCAGTGTATGCATAATGTGGGACTTTTAATTGTAAACGGTACCAAAATGCACGGGGACTCTTATTTTGAAATGTCTATGCTTTAATTTCAGCTGCTCATCACATTTATTTATTTAAATAAGTCTTTCGAAGTTTAATAATCACATTAGGCGATACTGAAATTCTGGTTTTTCTGTCCACAAAATAAAGATCTTTTAAAATGATAATTAAGACTTTTATTATACCATTTAAGATATTCAATACTTTTTATGACCTTAAATTTGATCAAACTGAATTTAAAGCTTTTAAGACCCACAGGAACCCCACTAATTTCACTTTAGAATGATGCTGCAAACGGATTCACTCCAATGCAGTTCAATTCACTTCAGGCGAGTTGCTTCACCTTTCACGATTCACTTAACTTCAGATTAATTCACTTTATCAAAGGATTAACTTCACCAGATGAAAAGTATAATTCACTCACTTCAAATCAAAAACAAAACCAAAATCAAAGTAAAGTTGTACCTGTCTCCCCTGGTTTCTGAAGAATTCGCCGGTGTTCTCAATGACCTGTTCATCAGACAGCAAGCTGTAGGGCTGCTCCTTACACAAAGTGAAGATCTCCCACAGAGTTACTCCAAATGCCCACACATCACTAGCTGTTGTGAACTTCCCCTAAAAACACACACACGTAACACACAATGCACTGATACAAAGGAAGAAAGCCACTGTAGACAGATGTCTCCACCTAACAGTTAAATGTAATTTTTGAAAGAAGTCTCTTCTGCTCACCAAGGCTCCATTTAACTGATTAAAAATACAGTAATATTGTGAAATATTATTACAATTTAAAATAAATATTTTCTATTTGAGAATATTTTTAATGTAATTTATTCCTGTGATGCAAAGCTGAATTTTCAGCATCATTACTCCAGTGTCACATGATCCTTCAGAAATCATTCTAATATACTGATCTGCTGCTCAAGAGGCATTTCTTATTATTAATCAATGTTGAAAACAGTTGTGCTGCTTATTATTTTTGTGGGAACAGAGATACATTTCTTATACATGAATCTTTGATGAAAAGAAAGTTTTCTTTTTCCCCTCACCAGTAAGATGCTCTCCCAGGCCATCCAGCGTATAGGCAGTACAGCGCGCCCCTGTATACGATAGTAATCACTACTGTACAGGTTTCTGCTCATGCCGAAATCAGAGATCTTTATGGTGAGATGACGATCCAGGAGGCAGTTCCGTGTGGCCAGATCACGATGCACAAAATTCAGAGAAGCCAAGTACTTCATCCCAGAAGAGATCTGCACCGACATGTGCAACAGGTCAGCAATGCTGCAGAGACAGAAATAAAAGAGTCTGAGTTCATGAGAATAAAACAGCAAAGGCACACAAAACATGACCTGGCTTCAAACCAGTATCAAATTCAACCAGCACCACGTCTGAATGCGTGAAAGCACAAACGAGACTTGAAAGCTATAACGGAGATGGAAATTTTGGTAACACTTTACTTAAAGCCTTTATTTATAATGCACTATAAAAGTAGTTTTAATGCATCAATTATGCCTTGTAATGCACATTATAATGCATTGTGTGATCTTACGAATAATTGCAACCAGAGTTATAATGCATTATAATACTTAAATATTTGTCGTTCCACCTTTAAAACGTATAATGCATTAAAACACATGAAAAACAAACCTGCAAATATTATAATGCATTTTAAATTTAATAATGCATTTAAAATTCATGCATTACAATGTACATTATGAATAACTTTACAATGCATTATACATAAAAGCTTTAAGTAAAGTGTTACCGAAATTTTCAGCAAATAACAATTTAAGTTTGATCTTTTTCTCATAAAAAACTAAATTTTGGTGAAAGTGTCAGTTTTTCAAAATTGAGATCTAAACATCATCATGAAAGCTGAATAAATAAGCTTTCCATTGATGTATGGTTTGTTAGGATCAGACAATATTTGGCCGAGATACAAAAATCTGGAATCTGAGGGTGCAAAAAAAAAAATCAAAATATTGAGAAAATTTGCCTTTAAAGTTGTTCAAATTAAGTTCTTAGCAATGCATATTACTAATCAAAAATGAAGTTTTGATATATTTACGGTAAGAAATTTACTAAATATCTTCATGGAATATGATCTTTACTTAATATCCTAATGATTTTTGGCATAAAAAAAAATTGATAATATTTTGACCCATACAATGTATTTTTGGCTATTGCTACAAATATACTCCAGCAACTTAAGACTGGTTTTTTGGTCCAGGGTCACATATTAATAAATACTATAATATTATATAGATAATATTAACATATGGAAAGGAAGATGGAAGATGGAAGGTTTAAAGTGCCCCTATTATGGATTTTTGAAAACGACCTTTCATGCAGTGTGTAACACAGCTCTAAGTGAATGAAAACATCCTGCAAAGTTTTAAATCTGAAAGTGCACCATGTATAAAGTTATTGGCCCTGTCCCAAATGGAACACTTCATGTGCACTTTCGGTCTTGCGGACTTACAATGGCCGCCGCGTGCGCTTGTCCGTTAAGTCCACGAGACCGTAGGGTGTCCCAATCGTCATTTTAGCGTTCAAAAGGGTGCTCGCGAGCGCCCCCTTTGCGGCCGTTATGCGCCCTCGATCCGCACTTCTGCCGAGCCCGCACTGGGGCGAGCTCCGCAGCAGACTTCTACCCGACAGTCAAAGCGGCATTACGTCACGAAAGTGCGGACTCAGAGGAAGACCGTGAGGGTTTAGGGTGCCATTTGGGACAGGGCCATTGTCTTTAAAAAGAAAGAGTTGACTCTGAATCATTGAAATGAGTCATTTTTAAAACGAATCCTAAGCTGTTTCATGTTGAGGTCAACATGAAACATTAGCACATTGCCCGCCCACTTTTCAGTCTTTTCGTGTTAGTCTGAATGAAAATGCAAATTCATTCTTTGCCACTAGGTGCTGCTTTTGAAGCAGTAAAATAGCGGTTTCCCCGGTAACGCTGTACACAAAGCAGCATGTGCTCACAAATGCTGCTTTATCAGGCATTACAGGCATGATGCAATGAAAATGAGACCAATCAGACCAATCACCACAGATTAGTGTCAGGCAAAGGAGGGGTTTGGAAAATCGCTGAGCGAATCGTTTGGGAGTCGTTGAGCAAGGCCTTGTTGTTGGGGACTCCAAAAACCAAAATATGAACCTTTCATTACTCATAATAGGGGCACTTTAAAATGGCATGAGGGTGAGTAAAACTGAGCTCCATTTCATGTTTAGCAATTGATTGTAAAAAAAAAAAATCGGATTGCTGGAACTTTTTTACAAATGTAGTTTTTTTTTTATTCAGGTTTTCAAAAAAGAACACATTGAAATGATTTCCACGTTATTATTATGACTTGAAGACTTGGAGGTCTCACTTCAAAACTTGGCTTCATTTTAAGCCTGTAATCTGAAACATTTCCATCATAAATTGAGAGCTGACTTGAAACTGGAAGGTTAAGTTGAAGAATTCGAAGGTTAAGAACGTTAATCTCGACTCTGACTTGTAGAATAGCGATATTGACCCCTGTCTGGAGATGAAAGACTGTACGTGTCAGGCTTCTTCATAATGATGGACACACCTGACAGACGGAATGTTGTTGGCATGCGTGAGTGTGCTCTCTATCTCTCTCTGGGACAGGAACATGTTGAGGTCTCCGTTTTCCATGTACTCCGTCACCATGCAGAGCGGGTCGGAGCTCACACACACGCACAGCAGCTGAATGATGTTTGGGTTATTCAGACGTGACATGATCTTTATCTCCTTCAGGAAGTCATTTCTACACAGACACAAAAGTCAGAAAGGTTATCATGGGATCAGGAGAAAGGTTACAGGTCAACATCCATCAGTACATTTTGATTGACTGCAATAAATGAGAAATAAATTCCAGCTGTAAACAGATTAATTCCAGTGATAACTGTGTATTTATAAACAATTTTACACATTTTATGAAGGATTAGGAGTCTATTAGGAGTCAATATATAACAAAAATAATTTTATATATTACAAAAATATTTGAAAAAATTACAAATGGAAAAAAATACCCCCCCCCCCCAAAAAAATTACATATATATACAGTATATATATATATATATATATATATATATATAATTTTTGCTTTATAAAACAAAAATTTTAAACACTGCATTTCATTTGCCTATTGTTTGTCTTAATCCATAAGCCAATCCATCTTATTCCGACCAAATAAAACACATTACAATTACATAACCATTTCCGAATTTTTTAGCAAGAGCTTCCCAGAAGCCTCACTCTATGATGCAACTTTCCAATCAATTGTTTTTTTGTGTGTGTTTCTTTCCCCTCAAACCTGGCATTGTTGGTGGCATCCGCTCTGAGTTGTTTAACGGCTACTAGCACCGGCCTGCCGTCCTGCTCCGGTAACGGTGCACCCTCTCCCAGAAACTCAGCCAAACCCTCAGCCTCACACAAATGCACCTGGAAACCACAACAACAGTATGAACATGGGCGGGCAAACATACTTAAGCAGAGTGAGAACGGAAACACACTTGCATGAGCTTCGCTAACAACCAAAATACCAGAACGTACTATGGTATTACCATGTTATTTTTTTTTTATTTGGCATACAATATGAATACCTTACTATGTAAATATTTTAATTCCTGTACCAGCGTATACACTAGTCTAGGGTATGCAAGAAAGAAATGAATACTTTTATTTAACATTGATGCATTAAATTGATCGAAAGTGACAGTAAAGGCATTTATAATGTTGCAAAATATTTATATTTCTATATTTTTATACCAAACTTTCTATTCATCAAAGAATACTGAAAAAATGATCATGAGTTCCACAAAAATATTCAACTCTGATTCAACATTGATAATAATTAGATGTTTCTTGAGCAGCAAATCAGCATATTAGAATGATTTCTGAAGAATCATGTGACACTGAAGACTGGAATAATGACGCTTAAAATTCAGCTTATTTTAGCTATATTTTAAAAAATGTTAAAATAGAAAACCTTTATTTTAAATTGTAATATTTCACAAAATAAATTCAGCCTGGGTGAGTATAAGAAATTCTTACCAAACCAAAACTTTATATCATATGTATATCATATAGTACTGTGTGTCACAGTACTATGGTATTACTATCTGGTACCATGGTGTCACCATACTAAAATAATAATTAGGGTCAACTGAGATAACTATTGCATAAAATCCTTGGCTCTCACTCTAGATTTCCAGTGTTTTCCTTAATAAAGCCATGTGTGGTCACTAATAACAGGGTTTTCTGGGAAACACTGTAATTTCACCGAACAAATATCAGGCATTGCAGCACTGTTTGTCTAAAACAATGTAAACAGCGCGTGAAAACCTCCCAACTAACTCTGAATAAAAGACGATTCAAGTGCGTCCAGAAGCGAGCCAACAGAACAACAGCAGCGTGATAAAACCTCCTGCTGTGCTTCATTGAGACTCACCTCACCAAACTGGCCTTCTCCCAGTTTCTCTCTGAACAGCAGTCTCTCTCGTGGGAACTCGGCCACTGAGATGTCCTTCCGCGTCAGGGAATCTACGGTGAGGGCCGGAACGGCGTACATGTTGCTGCCGGTGACGCCCTGCAGGCTGATGATGTCGGTTTCAGCGTAGTGCGGCACGCTGCTCTGAAAACACTGGTGTGGGGTGCACAGAGTAACGTCAGGTTCGGCGTATCCTCCGCTACAGGCTACAGAGACAAAGAGAGTCAGTAGGCATGACCAATTGTAATTTACATTACAAGTTACTTTGTGTAAATTCTGTTTTCTTTTCCCATTCATTTCATGCATTTCTTTATTTGTCAAACTATTTATTTTCTGTATTGTCTATTGAAGTGATATTTCATCCAAAAATGAAAATTCTGTCATCATTTTTTCACCCTCATGTTGTTCCAAATCTGTATGAGTTTTGTTTTTTCTGTTGAATCCAAAAAAAAAGGCATTTTGAAGACTGTTGTTAAACAAACTGTTTGGGGTTCCATTGACTTTGATAGCATTTCCATTTCCATACTTCCATATTCAATGGAAGTCAATAGGAGCCAAAATTGTTAGGTTACATCTGTTTTGTGTTCCACAAAAATATTATGAAGTCAAAAGGACTCCAAAAGGGTTTGGTTAACAACAATCCTGAAATATTTTTTCATTGACTTCCTAGTATTTTTTTTCCACACTATGGAAGTCAATGGGACACGAAGCTATTTGGTACCAACAATCTTCAAAATATCTTCTTTTTTTTGTTCTGCAAAAAAATACTATGGAGGTCAATGAGACACAAAAACATTCGGTTACCAACAATCTTCAAAATATTTTCTTGTGGGTTCCACAAAAATATAATGGAAGTCAATGGGACCCCAAAACTGTTTAGTTCCCAACATCTTCAAAACACCTTTGGTGTTCCAAAAAAATACTATGGAAATTAATTAACCTTTCGTTGGAAATTTGATGGACAGGTGATCCGACCAATCATAATGCCAAATCTGCCATTTTGTCCAACAAACAAACCAGACAGAAGAGTAGATTAATGTCGGTGGACTTGAACTTGAAAAATGGTGTTTATTACGTGCTATAACTAGTGAAGAAGAAGAGATGATCGGTTCACATGGCGCTTGAATCTGAGGCGCTACAGCGATGTGTCACAACACATTAAAAAGCCATAAAACCACATTTATTGTTTGAATTTCTTAAAAAAACCCACAATTTTAAAGCTGAGACTTTGTTTCATACCAAAAGCAACCTGCTCTGTCGTGTCTGTCGGCGTGTTGTCAGTTTCCTCTTTGCTAAGCAATGTATTTTTCACTGCGTGAGAACGTGTAGCGTGAGAGCGGCATGGCTTGTCGGACATAGCAACAATAACTAAGGGGGGAGGGGCGGGTTTTGGGAAAGGTCAATTGGACACAAAATCATTTGGTTACCAACAATCTTAAAAAAAAATCATCTTTTGTGTTTCAAAGGAAAAAGAGAAACATACCAGTTTGGAACGACATGAAGTTGGGTAAATGTTGACCGAGTGGACTATCCCTTTAAGTCAGGGGTGCTCAAGCCTGTTCCTGGAGATCTACCTTTCTGCAGAGTTCAGTTCCAACCCTGATCAAACACACCTGTCTGTAATTATCAAGTGCTCCTTCAGATCCTAGTTGGTTCAGTTGTGTTTGATCAGGGCTGGAGCTGAACTCTGCA